>JARHVA010007581.1:172500-225000 GCA_037957365.1 Torreya grandis
TTAATGGAATATATAGTGAGTAAGCAAAAATCTAAAGCTCAAATTGTTAGTGAAACAAGTATATCCTTTGAACTTGAATAGGAAAAATCTGCTAAATGTTGTTAAAAAAGAATAGGGCTTGATGACCCTTTGCTCACAAACTGTTGAGTGTTTAGTGGTAGGCTCCCATGAAAATATATTGGATTAGTTGATGGAAAAATACATTTGATTTAATTTTTTTGGCATGATAACACAAGGGTCTCATCTAATGTAAAAGATGTTAACAAAATAAAAGGTTTAAAAAACCAAAAGCCACATGAAAAACATTTCTTGAACATGACCCAAACATAATTTTATGAAATGTTTGTTAAATAATTTAATGGATAATTATTAATTATCCAAAGATAATTTGAGACATGCAAACCCTTCTATGTTAAAATCAACCAAACCCTCACCAGATGTTGTTATAGGGAACATGTTAAATTTTCTATGCATTTTGATTTTTTTGTCATATACATTATACTTTACATACTGATGATATTATGAAAAAATTCATGGTGGATTTCCCACCTAAAATATTAAGAGAATTAATCCAAAGTCTTTTCTGTCAAAGATCTGAGGGATAATTTTTTTCCAGACAATGTTTATGTGGAACATGTAATAATTTTGGTTGTTTATCAAATTTGGCCAACTTTATACATGAATAAATTTCACATGAATTTTGAAAGTAACTAGTTGATTACAAGAAGTACAAATCTGTAAAGTATGTGTTAAAAGATTGAAAAGATTCATCAAGATGTGAGCTAGTTATGACAAAAGTTTTCATATATAATTTCATGTTTGAATTCAATAAGAATATTATCTACCAATATGTAAGACACAAACACAAATTAGAATGGTTAGATAATCAATTCAAGCTATACAAGGATAACTTCCTAGTTGGCACCATTATTTCATTTGTGGACTTTGTTGAGAATTCCACACCACAACCAAACAATGAGGTTCAATTCCAATACTATAATTCAATTTAATTTGAAATTTTCATGCATATTACATTCAAACATGCACTTGATAACACATATGACAACATAAAGATTTTGAGTGAGTACAAATTTTATATTAGTGATGAAAGATCAAACTATCTAGAGTTCGTCTAAGGTTGTTTTGAGATAACTTTATAGGAATACGAATGCAGGAGAAATCATGTTTGATACACACTAAATTTGATCAGACAATTGTGCATGATAGTTAAATAATTCTCAAATATTTTACTGGTTATTCATAATACATAATAAGAATGGGGTTCAACATTTTTAGAGATTCTTTGAAGCTAGGCATGGTAAAGGAGAATATGATGGTGTAGGTGCATGCATAAAAATAATCCTTAAAAAAAGAAAGGAAAACACAAGGATGGTGACAATTTTATTGATGCTAAAAGTATTATGACTTGGTGTAATTATTATTTTTGTTATGGATTATATAAATATTCTCACACGATTTTTTTTTAATGGAATAAATAACATGGAAATGTATGAATATTTCACTATAGTACCTAGATCGAGTGTTTTTTCACTCCATTCAAAGCTTACATTCTAGTTTATGGACTATTTATACTAGAGATATGACATGCTTTGTTCAAGATGTATGGAGTTTAATTGGCATAAATGTGAGACAAAATAATACATTTATGAATGGTATTGTAGACTCATACCACATATAGAGATTAGCCATTCACTCTAATAATTGATGGATCAAGAAATGGCATCATCAGTTGAATTTGACCATATCTTAGATCTTGTACAACTAGGTATAATTTATTTCTAATTTAATTGTAGCCTTAGTTCTATTAGTGATATCTTAATTTTTTCCTATATATTCTTACAAATTTATTATAATTTAAATGTAAGGCATGTTTTTATAGTCATTTCACTTGAGGATAATGATGAGACAACATACTACTACTACTTGTGTCATTATGTAGAGGCAAAATGAAATTAACCACAAATGCCATGGATGTAGAAGACCTAATTTATTTCACTGGATCCATAGTGGTTACAAGAACTTGTCTTCATAGGTACTATCATAAAAAATAAAACAAGTGTTATTTAAGGTCAATACTAGATAAAAAAAAATTAACTTTAAAATGCTCATCTAGATGTGTCCACAAAAATGGTTCATCGATTGGTTTAATGAGCTAAAAGCTATGCCTCTCATTGACAATATTTTCTCCCTTTAAGAGAGATTTGTATGTGAGATAAAATTCCTTGCCATGTCTCACCCATTTCATGTGAGAGAGAATCCTCCTAGGTTTGCTTACAAGACTTGTCTATGTGTGTGAGTTGACGGTTCATCTCTAGCCCTCCTTGTTCTATTGTAATGTGTGACATAAGTTTTATCAATTTTCCCAATTTGGGATGAGGATATTATCTTAAGGGATGGATTTTTTCAACTATAACATTCCATCCTAGGGACCTAACAATACTAGACAAATATTATTTTAGCTTTAAAATGCTCATATGAACATGCCTGCAAAGATAGTTTGTCAATTGGGTTAATGAGCCAAAAGCTATGCTCCCATTGATAAGCTTTTGGACCTTTAAGAGAGATTTGGATGAAAGATGAAAATATTTGGTAAGTCTCACCTATGTTGGTGAGACAGAATACTCATGGGGTTGCTTAGAGGACTCATCCATGTAAGCTTGGGAGAAGATGGTTCATCTCTAGCCCTCACATTTCTAGTACAATGCATGATGAAAATTTACTTAGTTGTCTCACTTTGGGATAAGGATATTATCTTAAGGGATGCATCCATTAAACTACAACATTCCATCCCAAGACCCTACTCATACTAGATAGGCATTGTTATAGCCAGAGAATGCCCATTCAAACGTGTCTATAAAGATGATTTATCTATTGGGATAATGAGCCACAAGCTATGCCCCTATTGATAAGATTTTGTCCCTTTAAGAGAGATTTATCTATAAAATAATACTCCTTTTCATATACACCTATGTTGAGTGAAATATAATCCTCCTATGGTTGTTTAGAGTACTCATCCATGCATGTGTGGGAGCTGACAGTTCATCTCTATCCCTCATGGTTCTCCTACAATGTGCAATAGAAGTTCGCTCAATTTTATCACTTTGATATGAGGAGATTCTATCAAGGGATGAGTCCAAGCAACTATAACATTCCATCCTAAGGCCCTACCAAGACCAAAAAAGTGTTGTTCTGACATTTAAATTCCCATATATATATATAAGGATAGTTTATTGATAGGGCTAACGAGCCAAAAGCTATGCCCCCACTAACAAACTTTTAGCCTTTTAAGAGATATTTTTTTGTGAAATAAAAACCCCTTACCATGTTTCACCATGTTAAGTGAGAGATAATGCTCTTGGGTTTACTTAGAATACTCATCCATGTAAGTGTGGGAGTTAATGGTTCATCTCTATCCCTCATGGTTCTCCTGTAATGTATGACAAGTTAGATTATTTTTTTTCACTTTGGGACGAGGAGATTCTCTTAAGGAATGCATCCGTTCAAATGCAACATTCCATCCTAAGGCCCTACCAGGATCAAAAAAGAATTTGTCTAGCCTTAAAATTCCCATATAGATGTGTTTATGAAGATAATTTATCGATTGGGATAATGAGTCATAAGCTATGCCCCTCACAGATAAGCTTTTGTCCCTTTAAGAAATATTTAGCTATGAGAGAATACTCCATGACACGTCTCACTCATGTAGAGTGAGAGAAAATCCTCCCAGAGTTGCTGATAAAATTCATCCATACAAGTAGAAGAGTTAATAGTTCATTTACATCCCTCATGGTTCTATTGAAATGTGCAACATACATTTTCTCAAATTTCACACTTAGGGACAAGAAGATTATCTTAAGGGATGCATCCAGTCAACTATAACTTAAAATTTTGAGGCCTGATCAAGACCTAAAAAGGGTTATTCTAGCCTTAAAATTCCCATCTAGACATGTCTACATAGATGGCTCAATTATTGGGCTGATGATATAGAGGATATGCCTCCCACTGACCATATTTTAGTCCATTATGAGAGATTTGGCTGCAAGAGAAAACTCATTATCATGTCTCACTCATGTGGAGTTAGAGAGAATCCTATTGGGTGTTCTTAGAGGAATCATTCATTAAAATGTAAGAGCTAACGAATCATTTCTAACCCTCATGGTTATCTTACAATACATGACCAAAGTTCACTCAATTTGCACACTCAAGGATGAGGAGTTTATCTTTAGGGATGTTTTCGGTCACCTACAACTTGCACTCCCATGGCCCAACTGAGACTAGATAAGGAAAATTATGACCTTAAAATACCCATTTGGACATGTCCACATAGATGGTTTCTCAATTGGGCTAAATGAATCACAATATATGACCACTACTGACTAACTTTTGGTTTTTTAAGAGATATTTGGTTACAAGAGAAAACTCATTATAATGTCTCTCTCATGTTGGGTTAGAGAGAATACTTTAGGGTGTTCTAAGAGGAATCATATATGCAAGTGTAGGAGATGATGGCTCATATAGATCCTTCATAATTCTTATGTAATTCATAATTTAAGTTTTCTCACTTTGCACACTCAAGGGTGAGCAGGCTCTTTTAAGGGATGTATCCAATCAACTACAACTTGTTCTCCTAAGGCCCAATAAAAATTAGACAAAGGATGTTATAGAATTAGAATTCTCATTCAACTATGTCCAAAAAATAGTTTATCAATGGGGTTAATGATACAAAAGATATTCCCCCCATTGACCAACTTTTGGTATGTTTTGAGAGATTTGACCGTGAGAGAAAACTCGTTGCCGTGTCTCACTCATGTTGAGTTAGAGAAAATCCTATGAAGTGTTATCACAGGACTCATCCATAAAAGTTTAAGAGATGATTTATTTTATCTATCCTTCATGGATGTCCTTAAATATTTGATTGAAGTTTTCTCAGTTTGCACACTCAGGGATGAGGAGATTCTATTAAGGGATGCATTTGGTCAATTACAACTTGCACTCCTTAAGCCTGATCGAGGTTAGATAAGGGTTGTTATAGCCTTTAAATTCCCATCCAAATGTGTTCTCATAGATAGTTCATCAATTTGACTAATGATGCACAAGATATCCTCCCCACATACCAAATTTTGGCCCTTTAAGATAGATTTAGTTATGAGAGAAATCTAATTTTTGTGTTTTGCTCATGTCAAGTTAGAGAGAATCCTCTAGGGTGTTATCAGAGGACTTATCCATGAAAGTGTATGATCTGACATCTCATATCTATCCTTCATGGTTTTCATATAATTAGAGACCAAAGTTTTCCCACTTTGAATGATCAGGGATGAGTATATTCTCTTAAGGTATGCATTTGGAAAATTTTAACTTACACTCCCAATGTTCAATCGAGACCAAACAAGGGTTGTTATACCATTAAAATACTCATCCAAACAAGTTTTCATGGATATTTCATCAATTAAGATGACCATCCAGAAGACATTCCCTCCACTTACCAACTTTTGGTCTATTCTTAGATATTTGGATATGAGGGAAAACTCATTGCCATGTCTCTCTCATCTTGAGTTAGATAGAATCATCTAGGGTGTTCTCAAAGGACTCATCCATTCAAGTGTAGGAGCTAATGGATTTTATCTATCCCTCATGGTTCTCTTATAATGTGAGACCAAATTTATCTCACTTTTCACACATAGGGACAAGGATATTCTCTTAAGAGATGTATTTAGTCAAATGCAACTTACACTCCTAGGGCCTGAACAAGGGTTGTTATAGCCTTAAAATGACCATCTAGATGTGTCTATGTAGATAATTAATTGATGGGGCTGATGAGGCACAAGATATTCCCCTAATAAAGAACTTTTAGCCTTTTAATAGAGATATAGTTGTAAGAAAATACTCACTACCATATATCTCTTATATTGATTTAGAGATAATCCTCTAGGGTGTTTTTGATTGGACTCATCCATGTAAGTGTAGGAGGTGAAAACTCATATTTATCCCTAACAGTTATATACAACCAATTTTCCATTCATTACAAGATACTTAGGCAATATATACTCTCTTTTGGCCAATATTTCAACCACCTAACTCTTACTAGGTTTTTAAAGGTCTGATTCTATTCTTATCATAGGTTTGTTATGCCCTTCTAGGTCTCTCCACACTATCCACTTTGAGAAAAAACTTTATTATTTAAGGATTATCCTTGTAGATTGGTATTTTAAAGACCAATAAAATCCTTTCCCAATCTCACACACTCTATCCAATCTACTCTATAGGTTTCCCTATGCTTAACACTTAGAACTTTACTCCCTAAGCCTTAGTCATAGGCTTACAACTAGTCCACCGATAAACACTTGAAAATAAACATGTAATGGTTTTTTATATAAATTTTCATTCTCTTACACCAACAACCCTATCTCAATTATCTGATAAAAATACCTTAAGATTTTCATACTTGAGTTTGTACATATTCTTTAGTTTCCTGTATTGCAATCTTAGTTCTCTCTTAAAGGCAAATTTCATTATTTACCTTTGTCTTCTCTCTACTATCAACCATATTGGTCATCTTATCTTAGATTAATGATGTGATTATGAAACCAACTAACCTTAACCTAAAATGGGGTAACTTTAATCTTGGCTTACCAACAAAATGCTAACATATCATAAAAGAAGACTTATTTTTATTATTTTTGTTTTATAGCAAGAAAAAGAATGGTAGTTGATATAAATATATGACATCACTTAACCTTTACTAGGATTCCTTCTTTGAGGTCTAATTCAATACCCTTTCACTATAGGTCTGTCTATTTCTTATAAGTCTATGTTTATTAATTTTTAGATGGTTTCACTAGCTCCACTAGACTTATTCTCACTTCTCTTTGATTTTTAATGTTAGGTTTAGATATCTAATAATACAAAGATCTTGTCAACCACTTACTCCTTAGCATATATTTGCCTTATTTTGTCTTCTTCAACATGGAATCCACCTTTCTAGATGAGTGCTAAGGCATGCTTATGTTTACATGAGGGTAAAGTGACTTTGACATCAAAATAAAAAACTCTTAATTACCTTTCCCAAGGTTCATGCCCTTAAAAATAAATATAAGGTCCTATAGGCCTTACAAGGCAATTTGAATGTTTGAACATAAGATTTTGGTGGGGAAACTTTGCAAACATGCTAGAAATGCCAATATCAAGACTCTAACTACTTAAACACCCCTGCATGACCCAGATAGGACTCTAACGATAGTTAATATATATGAATATGATCAATTCCTCATATAATATGTTATTTAAAATAATAGAATCCCTCCCTTATAATTTTATTTTACTCATACTACCCATGCATATTTTGGAGAAATTGATGAATTTGATATGTAAATCTAAATTGATATATAATGAAATAAGTAAATAGTAAATATCACGTGTAAATTTAAAATATACATGATGATTAAGAGCCTAAATTAAAGGAAACTATTGATTTTCTATCCCCATATGAAGTAATAATGATCACTAACCAATAATATGTGTATATATTAAATGATCAAAATAGAAAATACACATAGGTAAAGGAAGCTTAATTGTCGAATAGTATATATGTGTATATGCAAATTTCTATGTCATAATGACATACACAACATGATATATATCAAGAAACATGTGGACCATAACATGTACATATACAAAATATTCCATATAGGTATATAATGTGGGCTATATCAGAATAAAACATCGATTGTGCCTACAACTAGACCCCTAACACAATAACTAGTTCTCCTTCTCCTAATTGCCTCTGAATAAATTATGATTTATTGCTATAGATGTAGAGCCAAGGGTAATAGATGCCTCAATATGAGGATAGAATTTCCTCTCAGCATGTGACTCATCAAATAATTGATCCATAACCTATGAAAATTCTCATGTTTGAACAACATATGAAGTATAAAATTTAATTCATTAAAATTATATATTGAAAATGATAATTTTTTTATGAATAAAATTTGCTAAATGATTTTAAAATCACTGTATTCCACCCAAATAGTTATCTAGGGATTCAAGATTATGTATACGCCCATGATGGGTAATCCTATAGAGTATACATATAACATGAGATCTAGATGCATATACATTTATGTAAATATGACATAGAATATCATTGGTTGAAGCTAGAACAAGTTACTATATGTTCTCATTAGAATCCATATTTAAATTATGACTTGCTAAAGAGATAATGGATCCTCAAATATAGCCACAACACTAAGCAAACCTTGTTGTGGTCCATGAGGGGTGTCCATAACATCCCTCATCATCTATAAAACTAATCAATGAATAATGTGTGAATCCAATGAGCATGCCAAAAAACTTGTGACTATAATATATATCACAAAATCTAGTATTTTGTTCAAGGGATGATAAATATACTTGAATAAATATGTAATTTTAAAGATTTCAAACTTGAGTATAAGGTACACCAATACCAATTATAGTCTCTACAATAGAATCAAGACCCACTGAGCTACCCAAAATATCACTAATCATCTATACAAGCAAAAAATAAGAATTTTAGTCAAGTAAATTACTTGATTAAGTAAAAACATACTAAAAAATAATCTTAATAATATTTTACAAACATAAAAAAATTATAATTAAAATTAATCATGTGTGTCAAATACATATGATGAAGTAGATAACCCCTGCAAATCAAGCTAACGTATCCTGAGAGGAACTATGGAAGATACTACAATTGGCATAGTGTTTGGGATGCTAGTGTCATGTGAGTTGATAAAGCATTTACATGTGATGTATTCTCTATCATGCTAGTCTCCTAAGGTCTTGAATCAACTTTAAAAGGAATAAACTAAGGCATCCTAGTGCCCTGAGGTACTAAAGGAGTTGTAGATTGAATATAATGAGAAGTACTAGTATGCTACATAAATGTAGTTCTAATATTTATAGATGTGGTTTGTATATGTCTTACCTAAATACGAGGTCCTTTACACTTCCTTCAACATGATGTTAAACAATGTACATGAAATATAGAATGAGTAGAAGAATGAGGGACACTAGTACCAATATAACTACCACCAAAACCCTTAGCACCACTACCGCTAACACAAATACAACTACCACTAACACCACTAATGCCACTACCAATAACACCAATACCACTACTAGATGTCTCACCACCTGTAAGCTAAGAAAAAGTCCTCAATGTATGCATACTATGGTCAATCATAAATTGTGTCAGATTCTTAACCACCTAAAGGGTGTCCATCTATATAGTACAATGAATTTTTTTTAGGGATATAAACATGTGTTTTTATATTTATCTAAACTCAATTAGGATAATTTTCATCTTGTCTAGCACTAGGTATACGAAATGAAGACCCACCTTCCCTACCTTGAGAGGCTTTCATTTGAAAATAATTTGTAATTTATTTTAGTATAAAATCATAACAAAATTTAAAAAAATTATAACGTAACCTCTTTATTTTTGCATGGAGGCTCATCAAACACCATCCACTACCTATCGAATATGATATTTTTAATCCCCTCATGAATACATCAATCAATACAAATATGTTTGTAAATTATCGATGGTGGTTGGTTGGTTCCAGGCTTAAAAAAAAAGTGTACACATTTTTTTTTTTTAAATTTTTTATTAACATCCTCATATGACAATTTATCAGAATAATTTTATTTTTAAAACTTATCTTCAATACAACATTACATAAAGTTGAGATGTTACATTTCTCATTTCATTAAAAAATTTATCTAGTGTATTGATAAGTGAACTGCATGCACTATTAGCTGAGTAATGACACAAACCATTTATAATTATTGATGTTTTGCATTGTATTATTTATACAATTGAGCTTATTATTAATAAAAATAAAATTGTTTAGGATCTTGTTCTATACTTTCTTCACACAATGGATTTATCGTTCAATTGTGTATCTAGATTTATACAAATATAGGGTTTATTAGGCATTGAAAGAGAATATAATTCCAAAACCCTGTGCACATAAAAAATATAAATAAAAATGGAAAATTTTAAATTTAAAAATAAACATACCTGAAATAAAAACAAAAATGTCAAATCTCATTGGTGGGATGTAAATGCAAAGTATACACATGAAATATAAAACCCTTCAAGGAAATCCTAAAAAAAAACCCATGTCCTTAAATAAAATGGGGGAGAAATGAGAATGAAACAAAAGGCGTACATATTTATAGCTTTTCAAAGGGTGTTTGCACTTTTGGTTTGGGTGTTAAACCTAAGCCTAAGAAATTTGAAATGAAGGGTGTACACTCTTTGAAAAAAAATTACAAAGTTGGGGGATGTCACCTTTTTTTTTTACCCCCAATTTTGTGCATCGACCTAACAAGTCCCCACTCCTCCTCTTCCCTCCAATTAGTTTTACAACATTTAACATAAATGCATCAACTATACATTCAACCCTCCACATACCTATCCATGAAATGAAAACACTTGATGGACATGCATTAGTAAATTTTCAATAAGAAATGAGATACATCGAAAATGTGATCATAGATGAAATGAGATTTATAGACCCAAAGATGCTGAGTAATATAAATAGCCGGTTGCATGAGGCCTCTTCTCATCATAATAGCATAGACTTTGGTGCTTATTTCATAATACTTTTTAGGGAATTGGCATAAATTCCACATGTAAATGACATTCTAATGTATGAAGGGAGGTATTTTGGTTTCACACCATGGTGAACATTTGATACAATTGTCATATTAGAAATACATTTCCATCAACAAGGATGAAAAAAAGACTGGCTATAATTCAGAAATTTGATAAAAAACATTATAAATCCTAACTTGATAGAGGAAGACTATAATATTCTAATGTCAAGGACAACATCATTCATGCCTACAAAAAACCAAAAAAATAAAAAAAACTCAACACATTTGTATGCAATGAAAATATTGGAAACAACGCGTAATAAGGAAATGTTAAAATCCATAAAAAATCCAATTCTAATATGTAAAGATGAATAAATAAAATCTATAAACACATTTAACTAGAATGACACTCAAATTGAATCAACTGTGCTTCTATGTGAAGGAAGAAAAAATAATGCTAACATTGAATCTATGGGTGAAACCATGATTAGTTAATGGAGCAGTTGGAAAAATTATTCACATTTTCTACACTGTAGATTCAAAGTCACCTTCATTGCCCATGTATATAGTTGTATTTAAAAAATACTTTGGTTCCCCATAGGATAATTTCAATCCTTCACATCTTCCAATTCTTCTATTAGACGTGGTGATCACTGACAAATACCTATCAAAATGTCATGGGGTCTAACCATACATAAAGCACAGGGAATGAATCTTAATAAAACAATAATTGACAAAATTAATCATCAAGGGTTGACCTTTACTATTGTATCAAGAATATGCTCACTTAATGACATATATATCTCCCTTGCTTTTACATTTGAGTTCCTTGTAAGAATGAAATATAGTCAATATGTAAATATACAAAAATCAGAGTAAAGAAGATTGAGAGATTTGCCTCTTCCACAACATTTACAACTATTGTAAATGTAGTATAATGTTTTATACATTTTCCTTCAAAATATATATTTTTAATTTATATAGGATTTACTAAAATGCAATGTCTACAGATACAAATCATTTTCTCATGAGATACTTACCTTAATTTTGTATATTGGGCTCTTGAAGTATGTGTCTTGATATTAATACTTCGAATTATTAATGGACTCTTGTTATTTCATGTTTGGTTTTATTTGTATGCAATAACCTACTAACTCTTTCCTTAAAAAGTACTTTCAACTCGGGTCCCTCTAATCGATATTGAGGCTACATCTAGCCTGGGAGATCAGAGCTATAGTACCAGGCTACACCAACTACGATGTGCGATGTGATACAAGCATGATGTAAACCCATACTAATAATTTGCCAAGCGTATACATCGAATAGGGATGCAACAAGTGGCCCCTGTGCATAGTGAGTTTCAACTTGACAACCAACCCAATGCCCTTAATACATTTATCATCAAACTAAAGAGCTTGGGTGAGGTTAATTAAAAAAGCAATAATAAACCACTAAAGGCCCCATGCTAACACATGGGTGCATAACGGACACCAAGGGTTGAATTAAACCACATGCAAGTAGGGTTTGTAAATTGCAGTCACCAGTATTTTTTGCTCTACAATTTGCAAGATTTGAGTTTGAATACAGATTACTCCTACCCACTGTTAACAAACAATTCCAAGCAGAGCATAACAACAGTTCATAACTTTGTAATGCATAGATAATATATAACAGTTACATTAATTGCTCTTGACATCTATTCATTTCTCCTCTTAATCATTCTGCCATCATAGTTATGATCATTGCTATACATTAAGCTACCAAATAAATTATTTTACTTTATACAATGTGGGATCCTTGTGTCTAATTCGATAATGGATGCACCCAATAATAATCATGCACATGTAGAGCCACTTCAAGCCCCTATCCAAATAATATCCACGTATATTCCAATCTTCTTGACATAAATACTAACAAAAACAATACTCTCAACATAACATACACCCTCAAAACAACTACTAGTATTAATATTGATGAACACATTATCATTTACAAGATAATTTTTTTTTTTTAATAATAACATATAGATAATTTTTATCCTATATAATTTACACCTACACATGATAATATTTTCAATTTAAAATTTACTAAACAACTGGATGATTGACCAAGAAAATTTAAAAGTGGAACGGTAAATGGGCATGCGTACATTGGGTGATGGGACACGGGCTTACATCGTATACAGGATTCTCTTCTAAAAGACATTCATTAGTTTTTTTATGATGGCCGTCAAATACAGGTATGCGTTGTTGAACAGTGACCGTAGATTAAATGTTATTAATCAATGCATGCACAGGTTATTTTTGAAATGGCGACTCCCTGTTGACCAAGTTTTTGATGAATTTTGTAATCTAGTCGAGAAATTGTCGGAAAACTTTCTTTTCACGTGTGCGGCGGATGCGTGGAATAGTATAGATCAGAGTAACTTAACTTTCTCTTTAAATTAGCAGGGATTCCTACTGCATTCTTAGTTTCTTCAATGGCGAGAATGTTAGGGATTTTGGGCGGTCTTGTCATTTGGATGGCATATGCAAGTGCAAATCCAACCGACGGCTTTACTCCCAAGGAATTAAGTGCGGCAAATTTTGAAATACAGAAACCATACCATAAGGCGGAGAGCGAGCGTTACAGCTTCGTTGATGGCGTCCACTCTCTTTGGGTTTCACCGCTCCCAGGACAGAAATCCGCATCAAGGTTCGTTTTTTCAATGCCATTGCATCGTCTCCCGTTTCTGTTTGTTAATTTATATATTGATTGTGTGATTTGGCAGGATTATGACTATACAAGCGGAGTGTGGCAATTCGAGGGCGATATGTATGTGCCGCAGGGGACGACGGGAATTTCCGTTATGCAAGTTGTTGGAGGAGTCGAAGGCGCGACGCCGTTAATGTTGCACGTGTACGATGGACAACTGAAGTTCTATAATGCAAATCTGTTGGCTTCTGATGTGTATGATAAATGGATTCATTTGAACATTATCCATGGCACAAATGAAGGGAAGGTCTCTGTGATTCTCGATGGGCAGGAGCAGGATAAATTTGTTGCAAATTACCTAAAAGGCGCGACACACTATTTTAAATGCAGAGTCTACGCACAAGGCAACCCCTCATCTCGCATGGAATCTCGATGGAAAAATATTAAGCTTTGGTCCAAAACAATTACGCAGACGCATTCATCCTCTGGAGTTATGTATAAGGGTTCATTTTCATAATTAGCAATAACAAGTTTCTATTAAAATACTTGTTTTATTTCTGTGTAATAGACAAACGGGCGTCGTTTAGGTGTGTTCAAGCCATTTCATGGCTTGAACTTTAAGGGCGGTTCTATAATAAAAAGGGCTTATCGATTGATCAGAATACTTCAACACTATAATTCTTAAAATGTGATGATATTATAGTAAGTAGAAAATCTAGAGGGTTTTGATTAAAATGTATTTATAAAATAAATTTCAATTGGTTTTAAAATACTTTTCTAATGTCAAGATATTTGTTGTATGGGATACAAATCATATCCCCCGATCTCTACCCATTTTAAAGTTATCATCTCCTCGCATTTGGAAACATGTGATAAATATACATGCATGCATGAATTGAATCCAACATGAATAATCTATTGAAATATAGGAGATCAATAATCTGTTGACATCTCGACGCTTGCTTGCAAGATTAAGGGAAAAATCCTTTTTGCAAATGCCCAACCTAGTCCCAAATTTACGGAATGATGCCATGTAACATCAGACCCTAGTCATGAGACATGGTGCCACGTTGTTGGCAAAGCCCATGATTTAGTCAGTTTAGAAATGGTTGGTTTAAGGTTTAGGTCCACGTGTTATATGCAAATTGAATGAATGATGCAATGTTGCTAATGTGGCGATAAGACATTGAGGTCCAAGAGCCTATCCTGTTGCTTCCATTAAGTGATGTTGCCAATATATCAACCTCTAAAAAGAAAAGTTTGAAGCATATGAATTGATATAGTTGAAGCTATACCTAGTAGCCCAATTGAAGATGGTGTTCATTCTTTTTCGTGAGGCCATGAATATGGAGTTTTAGGGTAATACATGATTAAGAGTTGTGATTTCTTTATGTGTACATCTAATTCAGTTTATAAGCTATAAAAATTGGAGACCAACTAATAAAAACTTTGTGGAACAAAGGCCTCATTTTTATATTTTGTTTCTCGATGGCCAAAAAATCATTAAGTGTTCGCAACTTGTTTTAAACAAATAAAATAATTCATGGTGGAGTTGATGAAATATGAAAATGGATTATATATTCAAGGTGCCATGAACTCCACAAAATACTTGGTGGCCCACAAACTTCACTATCGACCTAAAAAATTATGAACTAGTTCAAAAAATTTAATGGATATATGGAACCAATGGAATGCATTTTTTTTAATGGATTGCACTAAGCACCCAATGGGTTTATTAAATGATATACATAATCTAATATATGCACAAGACTGATGAAGTGTATAGATTCCATCATTTTTGCTAGCCTCTAGAAGCACCCAAAGATTATACAAATATTCATGAAGTCTTTTAGCCTTAGAATAACCCCACAAAATGTACAAAAGTTAATGAATTTATCTAACATTGGGAGCACCCCATGAGTTACAAGTTTATGGAGAACATAATGACAATAGAATTTATAGTTAGTTTGTTATTCTTTGGGCCCTAAAATCATGACAAGTGTCATCATCTTGACCATTTATATTTTTATTTGATCCTAGTGAATAAAAGATAGTGAAAATGACCTTGATAAATTCAGGCGGCCATAAATTTCACACGCAACACCATTTGAGATTTTTTTTGTCTCATTATAATGATATTGATAAAAAAAATTTAATTAGCAATGACAACAAGGCATGCATGAAATATTTTGTGAATAAAACTATTCATGAAGAATAATACAATAACCATTTTTCTTTAGTATGGCTAAATTAACTCAGTGACCATGTGTTCACTACTCTATTAACATGAATTTGATTAGTCTATTAAAAATAGGGATTTAAGAGATTCTCAAGGGAATGGATGATTAGAGAGGAGGTTCCCATTAAAAGACAAAGGGCATCACAATTTGTATAGAATAGAATTAACATAGGGTATAAGGGAGACAACTAAAGGAAAGAAAAATGTTTCATGCAAGAATATATTCCATGAATAAATAGAGAAAGGTCTTAAAACATCAAATATTCTATGATAGAGAGTGGGTGTAAATCTTGAAGAGGCTTATAGAGAGATAGATTAGGAGAAGAGAGTCACATTAAATGTAGATACCAAAAAAGATTTTTTTTCATTTAATACTATAAAAATGATTTGTTTTCCATTGTGTGACTCTATATACAAGGACAAGGGTGTCCATTCACTAGGACTCCATACCATGACTATACTAAGTGTTATAAGAGCGTGTTACAATCCTACTGAGAATCATTTTCCACATGTTTGAGTGTAGAAAATAATAGATGACATATAAAAAAAATAAGAGCTATTGTATATAATATATAAAGATAAACATTCTAGTCAAAGTTTGTTTTATTATAGGTGTGAGAGATTTGCAAGTAAAGAAGATCCATGTTGTAAAGTATGAGACTCTGTATTTTTAGTTAGTTACAAGTTTCAAAACATAATCTTTAATTAGTTGTATGCAAGAGAAAAGTCATCTAAGGGGAGATAGTTGTGTTATAGCTATCTATACTCACGTATTAGTTTAGTGAATGTTGTTAAAGAGAAACATGATAGAATATAATTTTGTTTCAAGTGTGTGAGAAGTCTTACAAGTTATGAAATAAATACTCTTATATGAGTCTAACACACATTTTAGAAGGGAAGATTACTTGAATCAAATACACGTGGTGAAAGAGAAGCCTATTTTTGAATAAGATATGATGTTCAATGAAGATATAACACCATGATTAGAAGACCTAACATAGTTTTTCAAATAATTCCATGTAATATTGGATATGATGTAGGATGCACAAATTTGAATATATTTTATAGGTGTGAGTGCATATGAAGGATACATCATGGTCATGGGGTTTTTATCCCTATATGCAAGGTTAATTATTTGGAGATAAACCAATTAAGTAGAGACAAGAGATAAAAAAATAAAAAAATGGAAGAAAGATCTAAGTCCACTTGAAATGTTATTTTATGTTTTCGTAAAGAGATTGCAAAGAAACTCATGAAACGTTTAGTTGAATTATTAATTTTTTTTAAAGAGGATATTATAGAAGACTCCATAATGGTAAATATTACATGAAATAACATTTGTGAACATATTAATAGGTATTATAAATATCTTAGAGTGAAGATATAATAGAAAGGAAATAATAAAGTGAGTATTTGGAAACAAATGGTTTCCAAATTGATGGGTCATATTATGCACCCAATATTGTATAAATCATGATGTTATAAGATTCAATTCTTGAGACTTGAGATAGTGAGAAATAGTATTTATTTAAAAGGGAATAAGAAAGATAAGATTACATGTGAGCAATTTAAAGATGTGAGTGAAGGAATAAAATTTACTTAAGAGGAAATTGGAAAGTGTCGTTTTCATGTGAGAATCCCAAATCTATTTTTAGTAATATAAAATATAAATAAAGATGTTAGTTGACTAAAATAATAAACCTTTATGAAAGAGGACATGTAAGTAATGGATTTATCACCATAAAAAGGAGATACATCATTGGATGATGGGAGATAATTTTAAAACCCATATTCTAAAAGGGGATACATCATAATTAAAGGATAAATGTAATGTAATTGTTTATTCAATTTTATAGGGAGAAAGGTATGAAGATAGCCATGAATAAGTTCATGTTTTCATGATGGAAATAATTGAGGTGGTTGAAGTGCATGTTAATGCATATAAGGCACCTCACTTTAGCTGACAATAAAGCATATGAAGATAAATAAAATAAAGTGAATATTGATGATATAATACATATGGATATTTTTGAGAAGGAGCATATGGGAGTTAATCTTGTAACTAGAAACTTTAAAAAAGTGTGAGAATCAGATAAGAGTTGGACAACATATATTTGAGGCATGTAGTAGAGATTTAAATTTTTTTTATGGTGACTATTAATTCCCATAATTTGGTTAATTTATCTACAATCTAATCAATGATGTGGATACCAAATAAGAGGATGAATTGTGATTAAACATAGAATTATAATATGTACAAAGAGTATCAAGAATAAGCAAAAAAAAAGAGATATTTTGCTTGAAACCATATGATGTGGGAGAGGAGACATAAAATAAATGGAAAAATATGAGAGAGTTGAATAATGTCGCTTATGTGGCATAAGTTTAAACAAGGATGAAAAATAAAGAAAATGTGATCAATGAAGATATGAAGGAAAGAAGGTGAGACATGTATAAAAACAAAAATAATAATTATCACAAGGGCATCCACACATTATTTTGAGGAGCTAAAAGAGTGATAGAGTATTCAAAAATCCCATTATTTAAAAAAATCAAGATAGTGTGAATATCTATGAAGCACCTATGAAATATATAGTCTCAAAATTTCAACTTAATTTTTAATTGTACTTAAAATAAAGGTGAAAATATGAAGAGAAATAAGGTATTTAAAGAGGCCTTCCAAGGTGAAGAGAGTGTGACACTTGATTTCAAAATTTGTGAAGAAGTATAGAAATAATAATATTCTTTAGAAATAGGAAGAAAAAAAGAAAGATAATGGTGGCAAGAAAAGATATGAAAACCACTCAAAATTAATATGCAATAATAGTGAATATTTGTAATGTGGAAGGGTCCAAAAATAGGTTATAAAATGAACCAATAAATATAAAAAGGATTTAAGAGGATTTGGATAGATAGTAAAGGTTATTATTCCATAAGGTATCATAATATGTAGTTTATATAATATTGGTGGATGAGGTAAAATGGTGTTGGGTTTCATCCCATAACAAGATGGAATATAAAGAAGAGAAGAATTTTGTGGAGGTGGATGGAATATGGTGGGTCGAATTCCATAAAAGAGCACATATATGGACCTATAATAATATACAACCTTAATTTATGATAACATAAAAATTATATCAAGTATAATTAATGTATTTAGTGGGAATAGAGTCCTTATCCATATATAAATTTTTATCCTTCACTGATTAAAGATATTGACACACTTTCAAAATAGATATAATCTTTATATTTAATGGAGGAGCATCCAAGGTGAATGATAAAAATTGCAACACCCAAAAATATAGTAGGATTTTTTTTTAAAAGTTTTTAATAAGAGTATGAGGAAATTTATGGGTTCACATGTTGGTTTACACTTCTTTCACAATTTAGGGTTACACTATTTTTGAGCCACATAGTTACTAAGTCTAAAATTTGCCACACTACTTTTATCTATGTCCACAAGGTCACAGTTCAATTGAGGTCTTATATATTTTTATATAAGTTCTAAAATTGTGTCAGTTATTTAAGTGTTCACATTAGTCACCTAAAGGATACCTAATATTATCTATTTTTAATAAAGGCCTAATTATTATATTTTTGTATTGGTAGCCAAAAAATGATTAAATGTTTAAAATTTATTTGAAACAAATAAAATAATTCATGTTGGATGCAAGGCAATCCAAAAAGTTATTTTATATTCACAGAGTCATGAACTCCACATAGTGTCTAATCACACATGATCTTCACTATGGACTCGGTAAATTATCAATTAGTTTAGAAATCCTAATAGATACATTAAACCAATGGAATTATATGTGTTTCAATAGATTTCATGACAAACCTAATGGATTTAATAAGTGATCTAAATGATCCAATAGATGTACATGACTAATGAAGTAAAATAATTCCATGGATTATTTTACCTTTGAGAATTACCTATGGAATTTACAAATTTTCATGACTATAGACCTCTAAAGCACCCCACATACTTTAAAATTTTTCATAGAGTTAGTTGGCCTTACAATTACCCCATGGAGTCACAAGTTCATAGAGTACATAGTGTCCATGGAGTTTACAACTATTATATTACTATTAGGACCTATAAATCATTACTTTTTTCTCCTTATCGAATATTCACATATGTATTTGATCATAGTGAACACAACATAGTTGGGTGACCATAAAATAGTCATGTAGACAAATAAATCATAGAAAGAATATATGTGGACACTTAATTATGTATTGAAAAGTTCTCAGAGTGAAGAGATGAGAAAAAGGAAAAAATTAGAGTGAGTAGTTGATATTAAATTGTTTCCAAATTAATGGGTCAAGTTGTTTACCCAACATTGTATAATTAATGATGGGAGAATATCCAAGTCTAGAGAGAGAGAGAGAGAGAGAGAGAGAGAGAGAGAGAGAGAGAGAGAGAGAGAGAGAGAGAGAGAGAGAGAGAGAGAGAGAGAGAGAGAGAGAGAGAGAGAGAGAGAATAATTACTTGAAAGGGGTAAGTGTACAAAGTTGGGGGAAAAAAAAGGGCCTACCTATGGACATGATTTTCCAAAATTTTCATATATCTAAATTTTTATAGATAATTTTATAAATCTACACTCTAATTTGAAGATGGTGTAAGAACATGAAATGTAACACTTCGAGTATAGTTTCCAAAATACTAAATTTGTTTAAAAATGGTTAATTATAGCTAGGTAAAACATATAAAATTTGAAGAGGAAATCCTATTTTTAAAATAAAATAGAGTAGATAGATGACTTTACATATTCAGGATGTGTGGCATGCTTAAATACCTCAAAAAAATAAAGATCAAATGTTTTTAATATGTGTATAAGTAGGCCTAGTTTGTGACAATATAAATTGTTTTGCACTTGGATCAATGAAAAAGATTACATGAATTTATATAGGAATCTATATATGTGGAATGTAGTGGGCTAAAAAAGGTATTGTAGAAATCAACATAGTTTGAAACCTTAAATTAGTCAAAAATTTATTAAGATCATATTTTTGGAAAGAGGAGAACATGCTTGTCACGATGGTATTAAGTTTTTGAATTTTAATATTGAAATTAATTATGTATTTAGTGATAAACATTAAATTTTGTCATTTTTAACAAAAATCTCAAACTCAAATGTAGATTGATAGGTCCAAGCCTTTGGCCTAGGAATCTAAAATATTTTCGAGCCAAAAGGCTTGGTGTTTAAATTAAAATTCAAATAGCATGATCAAATTAATAACATGATCATGTTATATCTTCATAACACCCAAAACCACAAATATTTTCTTGAGCTCAATTATTATATATGTTCTTGTAAGTTCTTGAGCTCCCTAATAGTGGCATTTTTTCATGTGATATGAGAAAGGTCCCTAACCTTGGATAGTATATTAAGGTGTCATGGTATCATATTAGACTTGAAAAATATTATAGGAATTTTAATATGTTGACTTGACTACATATAATTACTAGGTTTTAAATTTTAACTCAATACACATTTTAAAATATAACCAATTTTTATCATGAAATGTCATAAAATAGATTTTTTAAACCTGTCACCAAAACTTAGCCATTGGAGTACCAATCTAGTTGTGCATCAAAATTAAATTGGGGATATTTTGAGCCCCTTCAACATATTGACTATAAAATTTTATTTTGGGGTTGATCAAATCTAAATTCATCAGCTTGATTGAAGAAAAGAAAAAATATTTATTTATTCAAGTTTTACATGGATAAAATGTAGTTTTGATCTCAATAAAATTGAATTTAATTAGGTAAAGAATGTAAATGTTGATTAGTTTAATTTTGGATGTAATTAAGGTCAAAATTATACACATGAACCTATTTTAATTTGTATATGATGTGATAAATTCCTTAACACCATAGACTGTACCAAAGTTAAGGAATTTATCTAGCCTTGGGTACACCCCACAAGTTACAAGTTTATGGAGGACATAGTGGCCACAGAAATTATAGTTAGTTTTTTATTATTTTGGCCATAAAATCATGACAAGTGTCATATTATTTACCATTTATATTTTTATTTGATCATATAGAAACCAAAACATAGTGTAAGTGACATTGATAAATTTAGGTGGCCATAAATTTAAAATGCAACACCATTTGAGATGGTTTTGTGTATTTTAGGAAATATTTTAATAAGATATTTTTTATTGACAATGGAAAAAAGGCATGTGTGAAATATCTTGTGAATAAAACTATTCATGAAGAATAAAATAATAACCATTTTGCTTTAGTATGGTTAAATTAACTCAGTGGTGATGTGTTGACTAGTCTATTAAAATGAATTTGAATAGTCTATTAAAAATAAAGATTTTAGAGATTATCAAGGGGTTGGATGATTAGAGAGGAGGTTCCCATTAAGCTGGAAAATAGACCATATTTTGTATAGAATATAATAACTATATGGTACAAGGGAGATAACAAAAGGTAAGAGAAATGTTACATGTTAGAATAGACACCATGAATAAATAGAGAGAGGTCTTAAAACATTAAATATTATATGATAGATAGTGGGTGTAAATATTTACTAAGATTACAGAGGGATGGCATATGAGAAGAGAGTCATCGTAAATGTAGATACCAAAAATGATTTTTTACATTTAATACTATATGAATTAATTTTTCCATTATGTGACTATAGATATAAGGACAAGGGTGTCCATTCACCAAGACTCCATACCATGAATATACTAAGTGTTATAAGGACATGTTATAATCCTACTAAGAATCATTTTCCACATTTTTGAGTGTAGAAAAAAATAGATGACATATTATAAAAAATAAGAGGTGTTGTACATAATGTGTGAAGATAAAAATCTAGTCAAAGTGTGTTTTTTTACAGGTGTGAGAGAGCCCTAAAAGTAAAGAAGACACATGTGATAAAGTATGCGACATTTTATTTTTTGTTAGTTACTAATTTTGAAACACAATCTTTAATTTATTGTACATAAGATAAAATTCATATAAAGAGAGAGAAAGATGTGTTACATTATATATATTATTGTATTAGTTTAGTGCATGTTGTGAAAGAGAAGCATGTTTATGTCGGTTATAAGTTATGAAATAAAAATCTTGCATAGGATAGAATATAATTTTTTTGAAGGTGTATGATAATTCCTACAAGATGTGAAATAAATAGTCTTGTATGAGTCTAACACACATTATGGAAGAGAATCCTAATTGAATCAAATACATGTGGTGAAAGAGAAGCCTATTTTTGAATAATATATGACAATAAATGAAGATAGAACGCCATAAATATAAGACTTGACATAGATTTAGAAATAATTTCATGTAAGATTGGATATGATGGAGGATGCACAAATTTGAGAATATTTTTTAGGTGTGATTGCATATGAAGGATAAATCATGGTCATGGGGTTTTTATCCCTAAATGCAAGGTTAGATACCAAATAAGAGGATGAATTGTGATTAAATATAAAATGATAATATGTATGAGGATTATAAATAATAACCATAAAAAAGACATTTAACTTGTAATAGTTTGATGTGGGAGAGAAGGCTCTCATAAAATAAATGGAAAAATACGGGAGAGGTGAATAATTTTGCTAATGTGGCATAAAATTATACAAGGATTAAAAATAAAGAAAATGTAATCAACTAATATTTGAAGGAAAGAAGATGAAACATGATGAAAAAGAGAAAGAATAACTATATCAAGGGCATACACACATTGTTCTAAGGAGCAAGAAAAGAGATAGAGTATTTGAAAAGCCCATTATTTAAAAAAATTAAGATAGTCTGAATATTTAGGAAGTACCTATGAAATATATAGTCTTAAATTTTCATCATAATTTATGATTGTAGTTAATGAAAGGTGAAAATATGAATATAAATGATTATTTAAAGAGGCCTTTCAAGGTGAAGAGAGTGAGATAATTGAGTTCAGAATTTGTGAACAAGTATAGAAATAAGAATATTATTATAATATTCTTAAGAAATTAGAAGACACAAGAAAGAGAATGGTGTAAAGATAAAATATGGAAGCCACATAGAAATGATATATACAAATAGAGAATATTTTTAATGTCGAAGGCTCCAACAATAGGTTGTAAAATGAAGTAATAAATATAATAAGTATTAAAGTGGATTTGGATAGATAGTAAAAGTTATTATCCCATAAGATAACATAAGATTTAATTTAGAGAATATTAGTGGAAAAGGTCAAATGGTGGTGGATTTTAGCCCTTAATAATATGCAATAGAAATAAGAGAAGAATTTGGTGGAGGTGGGTGGAATATGGTGGGTATAATTACATAAAAGAGCACATATATGGACATACAATAATGTACAAGCATTCATTTATGATAACATGAAAATTTTATCAAGTATCATTAATGTATTTCATGGGCATTGAGTCCTTATCCATAAATAAATTTTTATCCTTCATTGATTAAATATATTACAACACTTTCAAAAGAGATCTAATCTTTATATTTGATGGAGAATCAGCCAAGGCGAATGATATATATTACAAAAACAAAAACTATACTAGGATTTTTTGTTTAAGTTTTTAAAAAGATTATGAGGAAATTTATGGGTTCGCATGTCGGTTCACACTTCTCTCACAATTTTAAGTTACATTATTTTAGAGGCCATATAGTTGTTAAGTCTAAAATTAGCCACTTTGCTTTCATCTATGTACCCAATGTCACAGTTCAATAAAGTTCTCATAAATTTTTATATAATTTATAAAATTGCATCAATTATTTAAATGTTCATATTAGTCACATGAAAGCTATTGAATATTATGTCTCTTGAATAGAGGACTCATTATTATACATTTGTTTATTAGTGTCCAAAAAATTATTAAGTATTAAAAATTTGTTTTTAACAAATAAAATAAATCATGGTGGACACAAGGCAATCTAAAAATTTATTTTATATTTACTGAGTCATGAACTCCACATAGTGTCTAGTGACACATGAGCTTCATTATGGACATGATAAATTATCAGTTAGTTGAGAAATCCTAATGGATACATTAGACCAATGAAAATATCTGTGTTTCAATAGATTTCATTATAGAACTAATGGATTTAATAAGTGATCTAGATATTCCAAAAGATGCACATGACTAATAAAGTAAACTGATTTCGTGGATTCTTTTATCTTTGAGAGACACCTATGGACTTTCTAAATGTTCAAAATGACTATAGACATCTATAGCACCCCACATACTGTAAAATATTTCATAGATTTATTTGGAATTAGGAACACCCATGGAATCACAAGTTCATAGAGCATAAAGTGGCCTTAAAATTTACAACTATTATATTATTAATATTAGTAGGACCTAAAAATCATGAAAGTTTTCTCTTTATCGACCATTAAAAAATGTCTTTGATCATAGTGAATAAAACATAGTTGGGTGACCCTAAAAAATTCAAGTATATGTAACTAAAGCATAGAAAGAATATATTTGGGTCTAACAAATTACGTATTGAAGATATCTCAGAGTGAAGAGACAATAAAAAGGAAAAAATAGAGTGAATAGTTAGGAATAAATTATTTCTAAATTGATGGGTCACATTATTCACCCAATGTTGTAGAAATAATGATAGAATAATCTCAATGTCTTGAGATTTGAGAGGGAGAGAGAGATAGTAAGAGATGAAGAATAATTCCTTGAAAGGTAATGATAAAGATATATTTACATGAAAAAAAATCAAATATGTGAGTGAAGAGAATACATTTTCATTGATAGGAAAGGTGAAAGTGATGTATCCATGTGAGAATGCCAAATCTTTTTTTATTAAAATGAAATAGAATTAAAGATGTCAGTATAATGTAAATGAATAAATCTTAATGGAAGATAGATACCTATCATTTTTTTATGGGAAAGACTTTTTAGAATTCCATATGTGGGAAGGGGATCAAGTATCATTGGACGATAAAGGAAATGGAATTTTTATTTCTATTTTATAGGGAGGAAAGGCTAATGGCATATAATAAGTAGTTGAAGTTTCCATGAAGGGGATAACTAATGTGGATGAAATGCATGTTAATTCACATGAGGAGAATGTTGTTGAATATTGTGCATATGAAGAGAAAAAAAACAACGTGAATAAATATGTGAGAATAGCCATGGAGGTTATTGAGAATGGGAATTTGGGATTTCATCTTGTGAGTGAAAGCCATTAAAAAAATGTGAGTAATGAGAAGAGTTTGTTATCATGTCTCTGAGGTATGTATAAGAGTTGGAAAATTTGACTATGGGAATTATTGATTCAAATAATGCAGATGATTTATTTATAGGTCCAGTAATGATGAGGTAATAAAAAGGACCATGAATTGTGACTCAATACAACATGATCACATATATGAGGAGTATAAATTATAAGTGTAACAATATATATTTCATTTTCAAAAGTTTGATGTGGGAGAGAATACTCTCATAAATAAAATGTAAAAATATGGGAAAAGTGTAAAATTCACTTATGTGGCATAGATGTAAATAAGGAGGAAAAATATAGAGAATGCAATCAACCTGTAGTTGATGCAAAGAAGATGACATGTTAAAAAAAAATGGTCTATCATAATTGTAGCCAAGCATTGTTACAAGGATAAATAAAGGTTATAGAAGCTTTGAGAAACTAATTCTGGATGAAAATAAGTATAATAATGTGAATATAGAGGAAACACCTATGACAATTTTAAAGGCTCCAATTTTAAAACTAATTTGAGATTGTATTCAATGTGTAAGTGTATAAATGTAGATACAAGAGGAATTTTAAGAGGCCTTGAAAAATTAAGAGAGTGAGATACTCAAGTTAAAATTTGTGATAATTTTACATTTACTATGACCACTTCAGTTTTTTGAGAGCCTCATCCCAAACTCATTAATATAAGTGAGTTTACATTTAGATAATTGATGAGAATATCTATCTTAAAAGTTATCTATGGATTTTAAAATGGTATAATATTATATCCACTCATAAAATTTAAAAGGTTTTGATATTATAGGAAGATTAAAAATATATGTATAAAATAAAGTTTGCTTAGTTTTAAAGTACTTTTCTAAGGCCAAGATATTTTTTATGGGATACAAATCTTATCTCCCAACCTATATGAATCTTTAAAACTAATTATACACTCACATTTGGAAAAATGTAATAATATACATGCATTAAATGAATCCAACATGAATAATCTATTGAAATATAGAACATCAATAATTTTTTGACATCTCCAAATAGAAATTTATGAGTAGTACAATTGTTTTTAATTGGAATGTGAAGGCATCTTCTATGAGTTATGTTTATATTTGTATTGTGAATTTATTCATGAATGTAATTTTAGGTAGCTATAAATTCAATGGAGATTTTAATATTTTAATAAATATTATGCCAAAGGATATTACAATATTTAAAAATATTAAAAAACCTTTAATGTAACATGGGATTGAGAGCCCTAGATGTTGAATGTGTATATGGTTTTTTACCATGCCAAAAGATAAATTTTGATGGTTTATGTTTTTATTAATGGCACCAAAACATGGAACACAGGATCAAAAGAGTTTAGTCTTCTCATGGTCATGTGTGACACTGTACTAAATTTGTGAAATAAATCTTTGTCTCACTAATAATTAGTACAAACATCAAGTCTAGAAGAGTATTAATGCAAACAAAAATATTTTATTAATAGATTTTAAAGCATATGGTTTGGTATAGATGAAGCTATACTTGATAGCCCAATTGAATATGGTGTTCATTGTTAGTCATGAGGCAATAAATATGAAGTTTGAAGGTAGTAAATGATTAAGAGTTATGCTTTGTTTATGTCTACATCTAATTGAGTTTATAAGCTACTAAAATTGGGATGTTTTATATTGGGGTTTGTGGTACACTAAAGAGTATGTGAACTATCTTGATATTTATTAAGACCCTAAATATGGTACAAAATCAAAGACATCACACCAAGTATGATACCATATTACTTTAAGAAAGAAAATGGTTGTGATACAAATTAGTGATAGATAAAAAGAAGTAAGAAAATAAGGTATGAATATAAATGATCCGTAAAATGGCACTAATTTTCATGTAAAAAGTTTACCTTGGATCCTTGTAGGCAATTTATTAAATATACAAAAATTAATCTATAAATAATAAACTTAAATAAAATAAATACAATAATACTAACCATACTGCACAAGAGTTGATTATGGAGTTTGGAAATTCCTACATCTTAGGGTTCAAAAATTATCTGAACCAATTCATTATTAAATGTCTGCAAGTACAAGGCAACCCTTATAGAACAATAATGAATTTACGTGTTATGGACCTTTGAATAATATCATAACTCTTGGACATATTCTCCACTTTCCTGAAGCATAAATCTAAGACTAAACTAAACTTAGCAACAAACCTTTGAAAAGTTTTGAAACTCACAGATGGACCTTCCACCTTGTTGTCATGAAAGCAATCTCACATTCCTGAAATTCTCTACCAAAATTATTAATTTGAGACTTTAAAAAATGGATCTAATTAACTCAAATTAAGAAAATAATTATATTACCAGAAGCATCTCAGAGTCTAGAACATTTCATCAGTTCACTCTAAAGTCTCAAAATGACTCTGGATGCTTTGAAAATGGTGATACATGCAAACTAGTCTTTACTGGTCATTACACAGTCTACAAAGATTATCTTTAAGGCATTAACAATGGCATAAAATGGAATCAAATAAAGACACTTAACATAACCATCTCTTACTCTAGATATTTTCTCTAGCTCTCATCTCTTGGCTCTAGATCTCAACTCTCATTTCTTCGGCTCTCAGCTCTTGGCTTTGGCTCTCAGCCCTCAACTCTAGCTCTCAGCCCTCAGCTCTTTGGCTCTATAATGAGATATTTTAAACTTTTGAATGAAATTAAATGCACCTATGACCCCTTTATATTCTTATTATGGGTCCACTTTTTCTGATTGGGATGATTATCCATAATCTATTTTAATAAATTTCATAATTATCCCATACTTGATTTTAATGGGATTTTAAATTATCCATTAAATTTAAAAATATTGGGTGATAATTATTCCCTAATATAAGATGGTTTATGTCTATCCCCATTTACTAAGGTGGTATTTATAATTATTAAATACTTGGGTTGAGCCATATTGCCACGTCATCATTTTTACTGAGTTTGACCATAACTTTGATTGGTTATAACTTGCACATACGGAGTCCAATTTTTGAATCATAAAATATGCCAAAAATATCTCAATGAGATATACACCATGGAACTAGTTCATAAATAAGATCATAAATTTTTCTAGTTTGAAAATCATTGATTTCTTATTGACCTGCTTTGACCAAAACTTGGACTCGTTGCACAAGGAAAAAATGAGCTCTATTTTTAGAGTTTCACATACCGTTAGAAAGATATTGATGAGTCTTATGCAATGGTACAGGTATAAATCTAATTAGGTAAATTTTTAAAAATTATCTATGGATCACACCTCCCCACTAAGAATGCTTTTGACCCACCAAAAGTTTGTACCTGACTTGATCCTCTAAAATGTTAATTGGTTCCAAAGATACTCTGATAGGTCTTATCGATCTACTTAGGTTCCATAATTATGACTAAAACACTTGGAATAATTGACTGATCATACCTTATGTAATACCTCTACTACTAAATGACCATCAATAGCTTCTACATAGATCTAGGGTTAAAAATGTGATGACTTCCTCTGCTACAAAGCTTCACAAAAACCTCTACATAGATAAGCTTGTGATCTTTTTTACTGCATAGCTTCAATGAGCCTCTACATAAAAGTCTAGTGATCTCCTCTATTACATGACTAAAATGAGCCTCTACACATAAGTCTAGTGATCTCCTCTGCTACAAAGGTATAATGAGCCTCTACAAAGAAATCTAGTGATCTCTTCTACTACATAGCTACAATGAGCCTCTACACAGAAGTATAGTGATCTCCTCTACTACATGGATACAATGAGCCTCTACATAAAAGTCTAGTGATCTCTTATTCTACACGACTATAATGAGCCTCTACATAGAAGTTTAGTGATTTCCTTTATTTCATGCCTGTAATGAGCCTCTACATAGAAGTCTAGTGATCTCTTATGATGCATGATTGCAATGCACCTTTACACATAAGTCTAGTGATATACTCTACTACATGAATGTAATGAGACTCTACACAGAAGTCTAGTGATATATTTTGTTTCATGACTATAATGAGCCTCTACACATAAGTCTAGTGATCTCCTCTACTGCATGACTGCAATGAGCCTCTACACATAAGTGTAGTGATCTCTTCTACTTCATAACTACAATAAGCCTCTACATAGAAGTTTAGTTATTTTATTTGATACATGGATTCAATGAGCCTCCACATAGATTTGATATCCTAAATCTCCTGTGATATATGGCCTTAGTGAGCCTCTACATAGATATGAGATTCTACACATATATCTATGTTTTCTTCTACTGCATGGCCATCCAATGGCCTCTACACAAAACTAAGATCTTATCCTCTACTACACAAAAATAACAAGCCTCTACACAAATTTGAGATTGTATATTTTCATCCATGTCCTCTTCTACTACATGGATTCAATGGCCTGTACACAAAAGTATGTGTGGATAATAACACATCCATCAATGTCCTCTTTTATTTCATAGTTATCCAAGGACATCTACATAAAATTATGTGTGGACCAAGTGCTCCCTGGTTCTACTAAACTATTCTCTATAGAATAACACTTGATAAAAACAAGAATATAACATACCCAAATTTGTATATACTATTGTTAATGGAAAACTTCTACCAAAATGTGAGAAGACAACTTGAGTATGATAAACTTGTCACTCAATTCTTCTCTACAAGTGACTCCATAACAAAAAAACCTAAATTTTTTACAATGAATGTATATAAAAATACAAATAGTGCCTCTTGGGTCTTTAAAAACTATGCATGGTGTATGTCAAAATCCTTCCCACATGGGTCTTATTCATACTCCTAACTAGCACATTATTTATGCTAGTTCTATGAACATATATAAATGGATAAACCAAAAAGTTAAAAATCCTTTAACTACCACCTAAGATTCATTACCAACCATTGAATCTTAGTGTGGGCCTAGATTATTTAGTAGTCACCCTGTAGATCATCATGTATCTTGCCTTCAAGTTCTTGATGGTCACCTAGTACATACGAGTCTGACATCTGATTGGAATCATTATGACTATGTCTAGAGAACTACATTATCTCAAACTTCATAATCCAAGTGTGATCTAGGTGAAGCTCTATGATATCATCTATGAAAGATGATTGCTGAGTGAAGAGATATAAATTTCCAAGAACCATCTCTAATGGGATGATATCAAGAGTCAACATGTCTAAGAACTATCTTCTAACTACAAATCATAAGGTGCAATAACATGTTGCCATACCTTGGATAACACCATTTTGTACACCAACTATTTTGGCATATGGCAGTGAAAATGTTGGCAAGCCTAATAAACATATAACATGAATAGTCACATAATCTATTTTGATGTCCCCATCAAACACAAGTATAATGACACATCCCTCTAAAACAACTAGAGCACTTTGCTTGGAGGCTCTTGCAGATCGTAAGACAATGTTTGGAGGTCCAGATGGTGTCTTCTATCAAACTAAGGATTTTGAGTGTTAACTAGTACTTGGGATAATAGGAGCATTTTATTTATCTAAATTCCTCTATTGGAACCACTACGGTGAATATCCATTACAAATTGGGTCCCAAAGCCCTGATCTTAACCCGCTCTAATTCCAAACTGATCCCTAAATTAGCACTAATTTTTGTGAAAAAAGTTTGCATTAGATCTTTGTAGGCAATTTATTAAATATACCAAAATTAATCCATAAAATAATCAATTTAAATAAAATCAATTCAAAAATACTAACCACATTGCACAATAGTTTATTACAATGTTTGGCAATGCCTACGTCTTCAGGTTCACAAATTAGCTGAACCAATTCATTATTAAATGTTTGTAAGTACAAGGCAACCCTTACAAAATAATAATGAATTTATGTGTTATGAACCTTAAAAGAATATTGAAACTCTTAGATATATTATGTACATACCTAAATCACACCTATAAGACTACATAAAACACAACAACATACCATCAAAATTTCCTAGAACTCACAGATAGACCTTCCACCTTGTCGTGAAATCAATCTCACATTCCTGAAGTTTTCCAGCAAAATTATTAATTTAAGACTTTAAAAAGTGGCCCTAATTAAATCCAATTATAAAAATAATTATATCACCATAAGTGTCTTAGAGTCTAGAACATTTCATCAGTTTACTTCAAAGTCAAAAAATGACTCTAGATGCTTTGAAAATGGTGATGAATGCAAATTGGTCCTTACTAGTCATTACACAGTCTACAAAGCTTATATTCAAGGAATTAAAAATGGAATTAGATGGCCTCAAATCTATACACTTAATATATATCTGTAACCATCTCTCATTCTAGGTCTTGGCTCTAGCTCTTAGCTCTTGGCTCTGGCTCTCGGCCCTCAACTCTTTGGCTCTCAGCTCTTAGCTCTAGCTCTCATCCGTTAGCTCTTCGGCTCTACAATGAGATATTTTGAACTTTTTAAGGAAATTAAATTCATATATGACTTATTTAAATTCTTTTTATTGGTTCACTTTTTTTGATTGGGATGATTATCCACAATCTATTTTAATAAATTTCACAATTATCCCATACCTAATTTTAATGGGATTTTAAATTATCCATTACATTTAAAAATATGGGGTGATAATTATTCCATAATATATGATGGTTTATGTTTACCACCCTTTACTAAGGTGGCATTTACAATTATTAAAGACTTGGGTCAAGCCATATTATCACATCATCATTTTTACCGAGTTTCACCATAACTTTGATTGGTCATAATTACACATACAAACTCCATTTTTTGAACCATAAAATGTGATAGAAATAAATCAATGAGATCTACACCATGGAAATAGTTCATAAACATTATAATATCATAAATTTTTCTATTTTGACTAGCACTGACTGCCTATTGACCTACTTTGACCAAAACTTTGATTGAATACACAAGGAACAAACGAGCTCTATTCTTGGAGTTCCACATACCATTAGAAATATCTTAAAGAGTTATATGTGATGGTATAAGTCTCAATATGATTTTTTAACCTTTAAAAAATGATCTCCAAATCAAAAAAGAGTAAAAAAGATTCATGCTTGGATCTTGTGCATGAAAATCTAACACATATAAGACCTATAAAAATATATAATCATTCATTAGTGTTAATATAACTAATATATCAAGTATCACTCAAGTACTGAGTGAATACCAAATCCTTATCTATAAAAAAAATTAGAGGTTTCATTCATTGAATCTATTGATACGCTTGTAATAGAGATAGCATATTGATACTTTATGCATGAACATCCAATGTGAATGACAAATCCTTTAACACTCAAAAATATAGTATAAATTTTATATAATTTTTCAATAAGAGAATTAGGTAGTTTATGGGTTCACATATTGGGTCACACTTCTCTCACAATTCTAAATAAAAAATTTTGGGAGTTCAAATAGTTCATAAGTCTAACAATGTCTAATCTCCATTCATTTAGGTTATGAAGGACATTATTCAATAGTTTTATCAAGTAAACTCATATAAGTCATTAAATGGCCCCAATTTTCTAAGTGGTCAAGTTAGTCACATGGACACCACCTTGAAAGCACTTTGTTGAAAAAGGAATCATTATTATATTTTATTTTCCAATGGCCAAAAAATACCAAGTATTCATAAATAATTTGTAAAAAATAAAATAATTTATGGCATCATTGATAAAATCTAAAAATGGATTATATATTGACAAATTCACTAAATACATGGAGTACTTGGTGGCCCACATACATTTCCATGGACCAAATAAATTACCAATTAGTTCACAAATTCTAATGGATCTATGGGACCCATGGAATGATTTTTTGTTCAATGGATTACACTAAAGACCGGATGGGTTTTAATTTATCTACATAATATAATAGATGCATAAGATTAATGGAGTGTATATATTCCATCATTTTTTTTAGCCTCTATAAACACCTATAGAACATACAAACATCACAAAGTCATTTACCCTCATAATCACTCCACAGACTATATGAAAGTTAATGGTGTTATCTATCCTTAGGAACACTCCAGAAAGTTGCAAGCTTATGGAGAACACAATGGCCATATAATTTGCAGTTAGTCTATTAGTCTTGGGGTATTAAAATCATGACAAGTTTCACTTTATTGACAATTTATATTTTTAATTGTTCATATGAACATAACATAATGCAAGTGACCTTTAGAAATTTAAGTGACCATAAATTTCACATGCAACACCATTCAAGATGTTTTTTTTCTCATTGAAAAGATATTGATAAGAGTTTTTGATTAATAATGGACACAAAGTATGAAATATCTTGTAAATAAATCTATTAATGAAGAATAATCCAGGAACCATTTTGATTTAGTATGGTTCAATTAGACTAGGGGAAACATGTTCACTAGTCTATTACAAAGAATTTGAATTGTCCCTATAAAATTAAAAATATGGAGATGAAATATTTTCTAGGGAATGGACGATTAGAAAGGAAGTTCCCATTGGGTGAGAAAATTGGCCACAATTTTGATAGAATAAAATTACCATAGGGTACAAGGGAGATAACCAAAGGAAATATGAAGGCCATTGGTTAGAATATAGACCATAAATAAATACAAAGAGGTCTGAAAATGATAAATATTCTATGATAAAGAGTGGTTTTAAATATTGAAGAGGTAGAGAGAGATATTGAATGTGAGAGTCATAGTGTATGTATATAACAAAATGAATTTTATACATTCAATACTATAATAATGTTATTTTCCATTGTCTGACTCTAGCTACAAGGGCAAGGGCATCCATTCACTAGGAATCCCTACTATGACTACACTAAGTGTTATGAGAACACATTATAATCATAATTTAATTTATTTTCCACATTTTTTGGGTATAAAACAAGATATGACATATTCCTAAAAAGAAGAGGTGTTCCATAGAAGGTGTAAAGAGAAACATTCTAGTCAAAGTGTGTTTTTAGTAGGTATGAGAAAATACTGCATGTAAATAATATCCATACAATAAACAATGAGACTAGTTTTTTAGTCAGTTGGAATTTGTGAAATATAAGCTTTAATTTATTTTATGTAAGAAAAAACTCATGTAACGGGAGATATTTGTCTTAATTTTATAGGTACTCTTGTTTTAGTTTAATGCAATTTGTGAAAGAGAAACATGTTTATGTCAAGTGTAAGTTGTGAAATAGAATCTTATATAGGATAAATTATAATTTTTTTATAGGTTTGTGAGAAATCATACAATTTTTGGAGTAAATAATCTTGTATGAATCTAACACACATTGTGAAAGGGAATCCTACTTGAATAAAATACATTTGGTAAAAAAAAACTTATTTTTTAAGAATATATGACATTGAATGGAGAAAGAACACCATGAGTAGAAGACATCGCATAGAATTCAAAATGATTCTATGAAATATTGGATATGATAGAGGATGCAAAAATTTGATAAGTTTTTTAGGTAAGTGAAAATATGAAGGACAAAATAATGTGGTCATGGGGTCTTATCCCCATATTCAAGGTTAGATGTTTTAGAGATATTCTAATTAAGAAGATGTGAAACACAACAAATGTTAAAATAGAAGAAATATCTAAGTCCACTTGCAATTTTATTTTATTTTTTGGTTAATATATCCCAAAAAATCTCATGAAATGTGTAGTTGAATTAATAAAATTAACTAAAGAGGATATTATAGAAAACCCAATGAGGGTAAATATTAAAAAGAATAACTATTTTCAACATACAATTAGGTATTGTAAATATATTAGAGTGAAAATATAATATAAAGGAAAGAATAAACTTAGTGGTTGGAAACAAATGGTTTGACCCAATTCTACACCCAATATTTTAGAAAAAAATGTTGGAAGAAGATCCATGTCCTAAGACATGAGACTATGAAAAATATAATTTCCTTGAAAGGGAATGGGAAATATGAGTTCATATGTGATTATTTTAAAGATGTGGGTGAAAGAAAGAAAATTCCTTAAGAGAAAATGGGAAAATGATTTTTCCATGTGAGAATCCCAAATCTATTTTTAATAATATCAAAGAGAAATAAGGATGTTAGTTGACAGTAAAATAATAAACCTTCATGAAAGCGGATATGGAAGTAATGGATTTTTCACCATAAGAAGGAGACTCATTATTTGATGATGAGAGATATTATTGGAATCCCATAAGTGGGTAGGGGTTAAATCATCATTGAAGGATAAAGGTAATGCAATTGTTGTTTCAATTTTGTAGGGAAGAATGCCTGAGGATAGATAGGAATAAGTTAAAGCTTCCATGAAAGAAACAATTGAGATGGTTAAAGTGAATGTTAATGCACATGAGGCTCCTTTGGCTTAAGATCATGCATATGAAGAAAAATAAAATAGAGTGAATAATGATATTAGAGTACACATTAAGATTATTGAAAATATGTATTTGGGAGTCCATCTTGTAACTAAAACTTTAAAAAAAAGTGTGAGAATCAAAGAAGATTTAGGACAACATATATTTGTGGTAGGTAGAAGATATTGAAAAATTATATTTGGCAACTACTATTAGGCATAATGTGGTTGATTTTTCTAAAATCCCATCAATGATGCAGATACCAAATAAGGGGATGAATTTTTATTTGGTCTATCATGTTAGTATGTATGGGGAGTTTCAAGAATAAGTAGAAAAATAATATATTTGACTTTTAATAGTTTGATGTGGGAGAGCATACTCCCATAAAATAAATGGAAAAATATGGGAGGGGTGAATAATTTTGCTTATGTGGCATACAAGTAAAAAAGAGGAAAAATAAAGAGAATGTGATCAACTTAAAATGGAAGGAAAGAAGATGAGAAGTGAAGAAAAAGAGAAATAATAACTATCACAAGGGAAACCACCCATTGTTCTAAGGAGTAGACACGGTGTTAGAGTATTTGATAAGCCCATTATTGAAAAAAATCAAGATAATAGTGTGAATATCTAGGAAGCTATAAAGTCTCAAAATTTCAAACTAATTTTTTATTTTAGTTAATTCAAGGTACAATAGTGAATATAAAAGAGGCATTTAAAGAGGCTTTCAAATGTGAAGAGTGTGAGACACTTGAGTTCACAAGTTGTGAATAAGTAGAGAAATAAGAAAATTATATTAATATTCTTACGAAATAAGAGAACAAAAGAATGATAATGATGGAAATAGAAGATATGGAAGCCATGTAGATTTAATATCTAAAAATAGAGAGGATTATAAAGTGGAGGGATACAAAAACATGTTTTATAATGAAATAATAAATATAAGAAGGATTTAAGAGGAGTTGGCTTGATATAAATGGGTATTAGCCCATAAGAGAACTCAAGATTTATCCTAGAGAATCCTGGTGGATGAGTTCAAATGGAGGGGGGTTTGAGCCCATAAGAATATGGAAGATAAATAAGAGATGAATTTGGTGGAGGTGGATGGAATATAGTGGGTCTAATCCCATAAAAGAGCAAAGAGTGAGAAAATATGGGTAGAAGAGAACAAATTGGAATGCAACAAGAATATGAAAGAAAAAAATAAAACATATAAATTATCTTAAATATTTGGTGTGTGAGAAGGGAATGATATGGTAATAATTATTAGTGGCCAATAGAGAGATTATACCATTTATTCCATCTATCTGAAAAGGAGCATACATTTTATTTACCTTAGGTGTTTGATATAGGAACATCTAAGGTGAATGGTAAATATTGCATCACCCAAAAATTAAGTATGTACGTACTTTTTCAATAATATTTTTAGTTAATTTATTGGTTCACATTTTGGGTCACATTTCTTTACTAACTCTATGTTGCAATGTCTAGGGGGCCACATAGTTCGTAAGTTTAATTTTAGACACCTTCCTTTCATATTTTTCCCAAAGGTCATTATTTAATGGAGGTATCACATATATTTATATAAGTTCTATAATAGTATAGATTTTCAGTGTCTATGTTAGTTGCATGCAGTTTACCCACTAATCTCTATGTTCAATAGAGGCGTCATTTTAAAAAAACTAGTAGTGGCCATAGGGCATCAAATATCATGTGAATAAAATTGTCTCATGAATAAATATCAAAGAACCATTTTGGTCTAGTATGGTCCAATTATCTTAGGGGCCACATGTTCACGAGTTAGTTAAAATAAAGTTGAATAGTCTCCAAGAAATTAAAAATTAATAAATGAGATATTTTTAAAAGGATGGTGGATTAGAGAGGAGGTTCCCATTAGGATATACAAAGGGCCATACTTTGTATATGCAAGAATGGCCAATGGGTATAAGGTATATGACCTAACGAAAGAGAAAGGACACAAGATAGATTATAGGCTATGAATATAATGAGAAAGGCCTTAGATAAAGTTGGATTATCTATAACAGGGAATGATTTTAAACCCCAAAGAGGGTTAAAGTGAGATATAGTATGAAAACAGAATCATAGTGAATTTCAATACTAAAAAATATTTTTTCATTGAATAAGATCATAATGAATTTTTTCCAATATGTGACTCTATATACAAAAAAAAAGGAGTGACTTTACGAGGACCCTTTACTATGACTACACAAATACTTCAACCTATCTCAAGCCTTGTGAGATCATCAACTTGTACTAAAATTTATGTTAGTTATATGTTCATGTAATTTTAAATGCACAACACTATAAAGAAGAGACAAATATCTAAATTAAAATTCCACTCACATGTACACTAGAGTTACATTCACTATGATTATAAGAATGCAAGATATGTTAGAACTAAATTCAAATATATTTTGTATCACTTTCCTTTGATATATGTATGTGTTGTGGAGGTTAACGGTAGTTTATGTTATGCATGTTTTAAGAGGATTAGAACACATAACATCATTAATGTTACACCTTTATGATGGACAAATAAATTGATAATCATAAGGGGCATTATTAGAGGAATAATTTATGAAGTTTAGGAGCTGATGGCTCATATTTATCGCTCATGATTCTTATTCAATGCGCAACTAAATTTTACACACTTTGCACACTTAGGGACAAGGAGTTTCTCTTAAGGGATGCTTTCGGTAGACTAAAAATTATGCTCATGTGTCATAAAATGATTATATAAGGGATGTTATAGCCTTAAAATTCCAATTTAGAAATGTTTTCATTGATAATTCATCAATTGGTTTGATGATACATAAGATATGCCCCCGTTGACCAACTTTTGGTATGTTCTGAGAGATTTGGTTGTGAAAGAAAACTTATTTCCATGTCTCGATTGTGTTGAGTTATAGAGAATCATTCAAGGTGTTATCATAGGACCAATCCATTCAAGTTTAGGATCTAATGTATTTTATCTAGCCATCATGGTTATCCTCAAATACATGATTGAAGTTTGCTTAGTTTCCACACTAAGGGACGAGGAGATTCTCTTAACAGATGCATCTGGTAAATTGTAAATTGAACTATTAGAGCCTGATCAAGGTCAGAAAAGAGCCATTATATCCTTAAAATGTATATCCAAATGTCTCCACATGGATGGTTCATCAATTTTACTATGAGGCACAAGATATGCCCCAACTGACCAACTTATGGCCTTTTAAGAGAAATTTTCCTAAGAGAGAAATTTTGTTGTTGTGTCTCACTCATGTAAAATTAGAGAGAATCCTTTAGGGTGTTTTTAGATTACTTTTCAATGTAAGTGTAGGAGTTGATGTATCATCTCTATCCCTCACAATTGTCACACAATGTGTGACCAGATTTATCTCACTTTGTACACTTAGGAATTAGTAGATTCACTTAAGGGATGCATCTAGTCAATTGAAACTTTCACTCCCAAGGTTTGATCAAGACCAAAAAAGGGAATTTATAGCCTTAAAATACCCATCTATATATGTTTACATGGATTATTAATCTATTGGGATGACAAGCCAAAATATATGCCCTCCATCGACCATCTTTTGGTCTATTTTGAGAGATTTAGCTACGAGATAAAACTCATTGATCTGTGTTGCTCATGTTGAGTTAGATAGAATCCTCTATGGTGTTCTCATAGGACTCATCCATACAAGTGTAGGATCTAATGACTTGTCTCTAGCCCTCATGGTTCTCTTGCAATGTGAGACCAAAGTTTACTCACTTTGCACACTCAAGGGCAAGGAGATTATCTGAAGGGATGTATTTAGTCAAATGTAAATTACAATCCTAAGGCCTAAAAAAGGGTTTATATAGCCTTAAAACACCCATACAAACATGTCTGTGTAGATAATTCATTGATTGGGATGATGAGGTATAAGATATGCCACTATTAATGAACTTTTGGCCCTTTAAGAGAGATTTAGTTGTGAGAAAATACTCATTTCCATGGCTCACTTGTGTTGAGTTAGAGAAAATCCTCTAGGGTGTTTTCAAGGTACTCATTCGTGTAAGTGTAGGAGATAATAACTCATCTTTAGTGCTCATGATTATCTACAACCACTTTTCCTTTCATTCCAATATACTTAAGAAATCTCTACTCTCTTTTGTACAATCTTTGAACCATAAAGTAGATTGATCAATTAACCTTAACCTTCCATGGGGAAATTTTAATCTTTCTTTTCCAATAAAATTCTAACATGTCATAAAAGGAACCTTGTTTTTATTACTGTTGTGTCATAGCAAGAGAGATAATGGTAGCTGACATACATATATAACATCACTCAACCTTTACTAGGATTCCTTCTTTGGGGTCTATTTCAATACCCTTTAACTATAGGTCCGTCTATTTATTGTAGGTATATGTTTACTAATTTTTTCCTTTAGCTTTATCCTCTATGATTGCTCTTACAAGACAAATAAGACTCTTTGGATGGTTTCACCAACTCTATTAGAATTATTCTCACTTCTCTATGATGTTTAATGTTATGTTTATATGGCTAAGAGGACCAAGATATTCTCAACCATTTGCTCCTTAAATATATTTGCCTTATTTTTCTTCTTGGACATATAATTCACCCTTATAAATGAGTGCTAAGGTATGTTTATGTTTACATCATGGTAAAGTGACTTTTACATCATAATAAAAAAAACTCCTAAGTACCTCTCCCAAGGTTCATGCCCTTACAACTAACCACAAGGTCTTATAAGCCTTGCAAGGCAATTTGAATATTTGAACATAAGATTTTGGTGTGAAAAATTTGCAAACATGCTATAAATGCCAATATCAAGACTCTAACTACTTGAACGCCCCTAAATGACCCAAATAGGACTCTAACTATAGTTAATACATATGAATATGATAAATCCATCATATAACATGTTATTACACATAATAATATCACTCTGCTAGAGATTATTTTTTACTCATATTACCCATTCATATTTTGGAGAAACTAATGAATTTTATATGTAAATCAAAATTGATATGTAGGGAAATGTAAATTGAAACAAGTAAATAGTAAATATCACATGAAAACTAAAAATATACATATTGATGAAGCATATAACTTAGAGCAATATGTGGATTTTTTAACTCCCATATGAAGTAAGAATGATCACTAACTAACAATACGTCTAAACATTATATGATCAAAATAGAAAATATACATAGGTAAAGGAAGATTATTTATTGCATATTATATATGTGTATATGCAAAGTCCTATGTCATAATGACATAAAAATAGGGCATAAATCAAAAAAACATGTACACCATAACATTTAAATATACAAAATATGCCATATAGGCATACAATATGGGCCATATTGGCATACGACATTGATTGTGCCTACAAATAGGCCCGTAACACAAAAACTAGTTCTCCTTCTCCTCATTGAATCCAAATAAATTGTGTTTTTTGTCATAGATGTAGAGCCATGAGTACTGAATGCCTCAATATGAGGAGAGAATCTCCTCTCATCATGTGATTCATCAAATATTTGATCCACATCCTTTAAAAAATTTCATTTTTGCACAACATATGAAATATAAAATTTAATGCATTAAAATTATATATTGAAAATGATAAAATTTTCATGAATAAAATTTGTAAAATGATTATAGAGTCACTATATTCCACATAAATGGTTGCATAGGTCTATAATCTCATGCATACATTCGTAATGGATAATCATATAGAGTATACATATATCATTAGATCTATCTATGCATATATTTATGTAAATATGACATAAAATATCAATGCTTAAAGATAAAAAATAATTTTATTAAGTGTTTGCACCAAAATCCATCTTTGAATCATGGCCTTCAATAGAGATAATGAATCCTTAGATGTAACAACACCACTAGGCAAACCTTGTTGTTATCGATGAGGGGTGCCCAAAACATCCCTCATCATATATAAAACCAATAAATGAATAATGTGTGAATCCAAAGAACATGATAAAAAAACTATGAATATAATATTTATCATAAAACTTAGTTTTTTATTCAAGTGACAATAAATATATATTAATAAATATGTAATTTGAAAGTTTTCAAACCTAAGTATAGGGTATACTAGTGTCAATTGAAATCTCTATAATAGAATCTAGACCTTCTGAGATACACAAAATATCACTAATCATCTATACAAGCAATAAATAAAAATTTCAATCAAATAAATTAGTCAATTAAGTAAACACATACTAGAAAATAAAATTAATATTATTTCACAAACATAAACAAATTAAAATTAAAATTAAAACTATATATCAAATATATATGGTGAAGTAGATAATTCATACACATAAAGTTGATGTGTCTTGAGAGGATTTATGGAAGCTACTACAATTGGCATAGTGTCTGGCATGCTAGTGTCACATGAAATACTAAAGTATATACATGTGATGTAATCTCTATCATTCTAGTCTTCTAAGGTCCTGAAATAACTACAAAATGAATACACTCAGGAATCTTAGTGCCCTAATTTACTAAAGGAGTTGTAGATCAAATATAATGAGAAGTACTAGTACGTTGTACAAGTATAGGTCTAGTTTACATATATGTAGTCTATGTATTTTGTACCTAAATATGAGGTCTTGTACACTTCCTTCCAGATGATGTTAAATGATGTATATGAATTTTAGCATTAGTAAAAGGAGGGACACTAGCACCATTATAAATACCAATAAAACCACTAGCACCACTACCATTGACACTAATACCACTACTAGTAACACCACTAGTACCACTACCAATAGCACCAATTTCATTAATAATATACATCTCACCACCTATAGGCTAAGTAAAATTTATCAATTTATGTATACCATGGTCAATCATAAATTGTGTCAGACTCTTAACTACCTCAAGGGTGTCTATCTATATGGATTGATGTAAAAAACTTATGTCTATAAGTTTGTGTTCTTCTATTTCTCTGAAATTTGTTAGGATGTTTTTGGTCCTGCTTGAAACTAGGTCTCTCAAATGAAGACCCACCTCCCCTAGTTTGGAAGGCCTTCATGTCAAAATAATTTGGAATTTATTGCATCACAAACTCACAATATAGTTCTCAAAAAATGTAATGGAACCTAATTATTTTTGCATGGAGGATCATCAAACACCATGCACCACCTATATTAAAAGTTATTTTTTATCCCCTCATGATATTTATACTATTATGTTTGCAAATTGTTGGTGGTGGTTGGTTGGTTCTAGGATTAACAAACAAAGCACAAAAATCTTCTTTTTTTATTTTTTAATTAACATCATCATATGAAAAATTATCATAATAGAATGATTTTAGGACCTCTCTTCAATGAAACATTACATCAAGTTGTGAATTAACATTTACCACTTCATTAAAAACATTATCTAGTATATTGGCAAGTGAATTGCATGAACTATTAGATGAGGAATGACACAAACCATTGCTGATTATTAGTAGTTTTTGACATTTTACATTATATAATCCATACAATTAAACTTATTCTTATGCAAAATTAAATTATTCATGGTCTTGTTCAAAATTTTCTTCACACAATAGATCCATCATTCAATTATGTATATGTATTTATAGAAATATAGATTTTTAGGCAATACAAGAGAATACAATGCAAATATAATTTCAAAACCCTACAAACATAAAAATATATAAATACGAATGGAAAATTTTAAATTTAATAATCAACATATTTGAGATAGAAATAAAAATGTTGAATCTTATTGTCAGGTTGTAAATGCAAATCACGCACACATAATATAAAACCCTTAAGCAAAATCTTATACAAAAACCCATGGGTTTAAAAAAATAGGGGAGAAATGAAAATGAAATAAAGGGAATACACCCTTATAGTTTAACAAAAGGCACTAGACCTTTAGGTTCAGGTGTCAAGCCTGCGCTTAGGAAATTTAAAATGAAGGGCGTAAGCCCTTTGCAAAAAGAATTAGGAGGTTGGGAGATGTCACATTTTTTATCCCCAACTTTGTGCATCAACCTAACAAGTCCCCACTCATCCTTCTCTCTCCAACTAGTTTTGAAACATTTAACATAAATGCATTGAATATACATTTATCCCTCCACATACCTATCTATAAAATGAAATAACTTAATAAAAATTCATTAGCAAAATTTCAAGAAGAAAGGAGATATATTTAATATGTGCTCATAGATAAAATGATATTTATACACCCAAAGATGTTGAGTAATATAAATAATCAGATGCATGAGGCCTTTCATCATCCTAATAACATCGACTTTGGTGGTTGTTTAATAATACTTGTTAGGGAACTGGGATAATTTCCATTAATAGGGATAAAAAAAGACTGGCTATAATTCATAAATTTGGAAAAAACATTGGAAATCCTAATTGGATAGAGGAAGAATGGAATATTCTCATGTCAAGGATAACATCATTCCTGCCTACAAAAAGAAACAAATTTAAAAAACTCAACACATTTGTATGCAATGAAAATATTCACAACAATGACTAATAAGGAATTGTTAAAAATACCTAAACACTTCAATTTCAATATGTCAAAATGAATAAAGAAAACATACATAGCCATCTAAGGAATTGTAGCCCATGAGCTCTATGCACCAAAAATGAGGCCAATCAATACCTCTTTACGTTTGTCTTTCCTAAAAATGTTAATCTTTCGAGGGAGTTATTCACCCCGTGTAGTTTGGAGAATTTTCTCTGAACTTCACCAAGTTTAAATTTATGCAATCCAGGTAATTTTCTCTGAACTGCACCTCAATGTGCAAGAGCAGAGAAATTCTCTGCAACTACACATGTAGGATCAGATAATTTTTGCACCCCTGAAGGGGCCCACCACTTTATTAATTAATAGACATTAATTACCAGTTTTATATATAATTAATCCAAGATATTTTTTGTTTTTACTGTTTATTTTTTCTTTTCTTCGCACCATTTTTGAGCTCGTGTGTGCCTAAAATCATTCACCGTTCACGTGCTCATTTGCATCCTGGTTCACCATTTATATTCTTAATAATCTTTGCTTATCTTGATCATAGTCTTCCCAACTTTCAGGTGAGTTTTCTTTCTACTTATTTCCTATAAAGTTCTGTTTTTTATGATCACTAGGGCTATAGAAGTGAAACATTATTGAATTGATAAATAATTTTTGAAACTTTCTGTTCATATTGTAAATTCTTTCAATAGAAGAAAATAAAGTGATCTTTAAATATTTGTGTTGGTATACATTTTTGGTCTATTGGAAATGTTCTTACATCTTTTCCATTTCATTTTTTTGTTTTGATTGGATTGTGGTGTGAAATTTATATAAAATAGAAGGTGCCAAGAAGCTGATTTTGGAGTCTTTGAGCTACATTTTAGTTATTGGGTTTGTACTCATCATTGAAAGTGACTTACCATGGAGAGTTTTGGCTGCAAGTTATTTTTCTTTGGTGATTTTATCTTTGTTAGAAGTAAGGTGAATATTTTGAGCTGCACTTTGTTCCATCTATTCACGTATTTTACTAGTATTACTCTAGTTACTCTTTCGGCTAACTAATTTGAATATCGGTTATTATTGCTCCATCAAGTAGTTTTATGTTTTCACAATACATTGTAAGGAATAGAAAAAAGTTTGTAACTGAACATCAATTCTAAAAAAAGAGAATTGGATGATATGATTAACACCTACTTCGACAAAATTATTGTAAATAAGTGTAAATAATTACTTGTTGTGTTAGTTAGCAATAAGAAGGGAGCCTCCGCTTTCCTTGAAGAGAGATTTTATCTCATCACACTATGGTTTAAAGTACCATTTTATTACCATTCTATCGGTAACAAAATATTCACCCAATATAATTGACATTGGCAAAATTGACTGTTAAGGGATGACCTTCACTATTGTATCAAGAGTACACTCACTCAATGACATATATATCTCCATTGATTTTACATTTGAATGCTATTTACAAATGAAAGATAGTCAATATATAAATGTTTGAAAATAAGAGGAATGATGATTGTTAGATTTGCCTCTTTCACAACATTTATTGTAGCTATAAATGTAATATAACATTGTATAATTTTTCCCGAAAAATAATTTTTTAATATATATAAATGATTTACTAAAATGCAATGTCTATAAATGCAAATCAATTTCTCATGATATAGTTACCTTTATTTTTATATATTGGGCTCTTGAAATACACGTATTGATATTTATACTTCAAATTCTTAATAAACTTGTGTTATTTAATGTCTGATTTTATTTGTATGTAGTAACCCACCAACTCTTTATTTTAAAAGTACTTTTAACTCGGGTCCCTCCAATCGATACCAAAGTTACATCTATCCCGAGAGATTAGAGCTATAGTGCTAGGCTACACCAACGATGATGCACGATGTGGTACAACCCTGATGTAAACCCATGGTAATAATTTGACGAGTGTAAAACTTTCTTTTCACGTGTGTGGCGGACGCGTAGAATAGTATAGATCAGAGTAACTTAACTTTCTCCTTAAATTAGCAGGGATTGCTATTGCATTCTTAGTTTCTTCAATGGCGAGAATGTTAAGGATTTTGGGTAGTCTTGTCTTTTGGATGGAATATGCAAGTGCAAATCCAACCGACGGCTTTACTCCCAAGGAATTAAGGGCGGCAAATTTTGAAATAGGGAAACCATACGATACGGAGAGCGAGCGTTCCCGCTTATTTGATGGAGTCCACTCCCTTTGGGTTTACGAAAATGATAAGCCTCTTTCGATTGACAGCAACACCGCTCCCAGGACAGAAATCCACATCGTCTCACGTTTCTGTTAATTTATATATTGATTGTGTGATTTGGCAGGATTATGACTATACAAGCGGAGTGTGGCACTTCGAGGGCGATATGTATGTGCCGCAGGGGACGTCGGGAGTTTCCGTTATGCAAGTTGTTGGGGAAGTCAAAGGCGCGACGCCGTTAATGTTGCACGTGTACGATGGACAACTGAAGCTCTATAATGCCAATGTGTTGGCTTCTGATGTGTATGATAAATGAATTCATTTGAACGTTATCCACGACACAAATGAAGGGAAGGTCTCTGTGATTTTCGATGGGCAGGAGCAGGATAAATTTGTTGCAAATTACCTAGCAGGAGCGACCCACTATTTTAAGTGCGGAGTCTACGCACAAGGCAACCCCTCATCTCGCATGGAATTTCGTTTGAAAAATATCAGGGTTTGGTCCAAAACAATTACGCAAACGCATTCATCCTCTGGAGTTATGTATACGGGTTCATTTTCATAATTAGCAACGACAAGTTTCTAATAAAATACTTCTTTTGTTTCTGTCTAATAGACAAACGGGCGGTCGTTTAGGTGTGTTCAAGCCATTTCATGTCTTGAATTTTAAGGGCGGTTCTATAATAAAAAGGGCTTATCGATTGGCCACAATAGTTCAACACTATAATTCTCAAAATCATTGTTGCTGTTAAATAAAGAGATCATTATATCCTCGTATTTGGAAACATGTAATAATATACATGCATGCATGAATTGAATCCAACATGAATAGTCATCTAACATGAATATTCTATTGAAATATAAGATATCAACAATTTGTCGACATTTCAACACTTGCTTGAAAGATTAAGGGAAAATCCTTTTTTTAATTGCCCAACCAAGTCTAAAATTTACGAAATGATGCCATGTAACATCAGAACCTCATCATGAGACATGGTACTAATTCATTGGCAAGGCCAATGAATTAGTTAGTCTAGAAATGTTTGGTTTAAAATTGATGTCCACATCTGATATGTAGATCGAATCAACGATGCAATGTTGCTAATGTAGTGAAAAGACATTGAGGTCCAAGAGCCTATCCTATTGCTTCCATTCATCCATGTTGCCAATATATCAAACCCTGAAAAGATAATTTTCAATTATATAAATTGGTACAATTGAAACTATCCTTGGTAGCCCAATTGAAGATGGTGTTCATTATTATTCATGAGGCAACGAAGATGGCATTTGAGGGTAATACATGATTAAGAGTTGTGATTTGTTTTTGTCTACATTTAATTGGGTTTATAAGCTATAGAAACTGCGAAGTTTATTTCGGGACCTATGGTCCACTAAAGGGTAGGAAAATTGAGTTGAGATTAATTAGGGCTCTAAAGTTGGTACAAAATGTAAGACATCACACCAGGTATAATACAATATTGCTTTAGGAAAGAAAATGGTCGTGATACAAATCATTGAAATACATAAAAATTAATAAAACATGGTATGAGTACAAGGAAATATAAAAATACAGACATATATCTCATGCATTAAAAACCAACACATATAGGACCTATAAGAATATATAAGCATTAATTAGTGTTAACATATCCATTAAAAATTTGGAGCCATTATCGATTAAATCTATTGCTACACTAGCAATAGAGCTAGAATATTGATGCTTGATGCATGAGCATCTAAGGTGAATGATAAATCCTCCAACACACAAAATATAGTAGAAAATCTATGTAACTTTTCAATAAGAAAATTAAACAATTTTGAGGTTCACATTTTGGGTCACACTTCTCTCGCATTTATAAATAACAATCTTTGAGAGGCCACATAGTTACTATTTATAACAATGTCCACTCTCATTTCATCTATATTGCAAAGGACATGGTTCACTTAATGTATCACATATAACTTTATAGAATTTTTAAAATGACTCGAGTTTTCTAAGTGGTCAAGTTAGTTGCATGGACACCAACCACTAAATACCAATAAAAACTTTGTTGAACAAAGGCCTCATTTTTTAAAGTGTAGATGGTTATCGATTCTCAAATTCACTCAAGTAAGATCAAGTAACTCAATATTATTTACAACATTGTATTTGATGAGAGTTTAGTTAATAGAGTTTGAGTTTCATATTTAATAATCCCATTAAATTTATTTGATAAAAACAACTATAATTGTGTGTGTGTGTGTGTGTGTGTGTGTGTGTGTGCATCATAACATCATAGCATCATAGAAAAATGGTGATAACAATGAAGTTGGCGATGGGTGCATCATAGCAAGGAGGTGGTGGTCGTTAGGAGTAGGGGTTAGTTTAGGGGAAGGTCACGATAGCTCCAAAGGAGTCAAATCTATACAAGGAGAGTCGTAAGCAACCAAAGGTCCTAAAATATTTTTGAGAGGAAAGAAAGGGGAGGGAAACTGCTAGTAACAAGGGCAGAGGGGAAGCTGGGGCTAGCGATTATCGGGTGGACATTGGGCTATAGCGAGACATAGTTGAGGTAGGGGTCAGTGTTTGACTCTTACTTCTGATCAAAATTCTTATTTTAAAGAGAGGTTTTGCTTAGGTTTTGATCCCTTTGAATATATTTTTGGTTTTTAGGAGAGTGCCTTTAAAGGATTATCCAATGTGGGACACAATATTGAGGAGAATGAAGATGGTGATTCAACATAAGTGGCTAGGGTTTCAGAGAAAGCTATAGTTTCTTAAACTAAATTAATAATTCTAATCCTTTTCATTCATATGGTTCTTTTTGTAAAGAGGTTATTATTAAGCCTTTTCCTAGGTCTGATCCAACTCTAATTTTCATACACTAGCTCCCTTCAAATAAACTCTCAGAAAAGGAAATAGATGGTGAAGAGGGTTTAAAGGGGAATCCATATTCATTTTTTTATCAGACTAAAGGCCTCGTGACAAATTTCCTTAGTGATGTTCCATAATTGTTTTTTATTCTTCCCCTATTATGAAAATAGTAGATTTTAAAATCTCTATGGTGGAGGTGGAAAGGGGCAATAGATTATTGATAGGAATATGTGTTGGAAAACATCTATCCTTGGAAGATATTCAGAAATGGGTGTCAGGTTCATGGCCATCTCTCAAAACCACTTCTATTTTTGTGCTTTATAATGGATTTTTTAGCTTCAGTTTCAATCATCGATAGATAGATATTTTGTGTGAACTTAGGGAACCCATTTTTAAGGAAAACATGGGGTGTTTTTATATCATTGGGCTTCTTTTTTTGACCTTATTTATGAAATTATTACTCAAGCTATAAAATGGATAAGATTTTATAATCCTCCCTTATTTTTTCATGATACTAGTCTTTTTCAGTAACTAGTGACTAAACTAGAAGTTTTTATTAAAATTGATGAAAACATTGCAGCTAACTTAAATTTTGTTAGAGATTATGTGATGGTAGACCTATCTAAACCCCTATATCATTTGATAAAAATCACCTCCTCTCATGGTGTTTGGTCCTAATTTTTTAGTTATGAAAGATTACCATTCATATGCTTCAACTACAAAAAAATTGATCATAAGATTGCATCTTGTTCTGAGAAGGGTTTTAAAGGTTCTCATTCAACATTTGTTCTAAAATTGGTTAGGAAGGTTGGTTGTCTAAATTATGTTCTGGCTCATCACTTATTTGCTTCTTCCAATTAGGTTTTAGTTGAGGTATCTACTTCAACAACCCCTCAGGAAGTTTAGATTAAATCTTAGAAGAGAAAAGTTTTGAAGGTAGTGGAATAGTTGATTAATCTAGTTTTAGGACAACATTTTGATTCTAAACCAAGTAAGGCAGAAAAGGTTATGAAATTTGAGCAAGAGGGCTTGGATAATATTATCCCTATAGTTGAAATCCCACTATAGAAATTAGTATCAAAAGAAGAGGAAGAGGATGGGGAGGATGATGTAGAGAAGAAAGTTTCAGAAGCAGAGGAAGAGGATGAGAAGGATGAAGAAGGAAAAATGGTTAGTAAGGAGGTTCTCTTTATTTCTCAAAGCTTCAACGATTTGAAGAATCTTAATTTTGGCCCTAAAGGGAAGAGAGGAAGGAAAACAATTTTAGAAAGACTTCAACTAGATGCTCAAAATTGTATCCTCAAAAACACTCAATGGATGATGGAATTGTTATTGTCCAGTAGAGGGAGATGCATGCAAATAACAAAATGATAATTAATAGGTTGGATTGGTGGTGTTTTTAGGATTCCTTCTATTTTTTTTATATTGATGGAATGTTGGTTTAAGTGTTTTATTTTCAAATTTGGATTTAGTAGATTTCTTAATATCCACTATATTTTGAGGGTTTGCTAAGGTTTAAGGTTTTTCTATGTATTTTGGTTTTATTTTTTGGGAAAATAGACCTCTCGTTGTGTCCCAAAATAGGCTATAGCTTTGGTCAAAAGCTAAGTAATGATTAAAAGAAATAAATTTGAAAACTTAGATTCACAAAAAATTGTAATGTCACTTAACATGTGTTGTAAATGAAAATAACTATCATATATATAATGCTAGTGATTCTACTATTTCCATCAAGAATGTACATGTTACCATAATCATGTAGGTGAAATAAACCATTTCTTCAATTTATTCCATTGTAATAGGAAACATGAAGATGCATTGTATCTAATTCAATTGATTTGTAGAAAATAAATATCCTAAATAGATTGATTTGGAATGTTTTTAATATTGTCATACAACATGTGCTAGATAAAAATTTGGGAATATATTCATGTAATTTTATAGATATTATTTGCTTTATTGATCTCACCACCTTTCCTGTATGATGACTCTACTATGTGGATGACGGTTAAACATATGCAATAACTAGCATATATCTAGCAAACCAAATTGAGTCAAGTAATGTACATTTTTTTCATGTCCATCAATTTCAAATTATCCTACATATGTCTTAAATTGATAGCAACATATGATTCGTAAATGATAAATTTAAGGATTTATGACTTCTTAAAGTTACACACGATCAAATTATATATTGTAATTTGATAATATATATTATTGATTATTATTTTTATAAAAACAATTATATATACTATATAATAAAACAATGTATAATAATATATAATTTATTTATATATAATAACAATATAAAATACTTAATAATAATAATATATTATATTTATATTATAAATATAATATAATTCATTTATAGATAATAATTTTTGGCCAAATATACAATCATATTTGGAGTACAATAGGGGCCCTATCCATATAGAACACATAAGTCAATAAGCTTAGGTAGGGTCATGCCATAATCAAAAACAAAAAACTAGAAAACCTTTGAAAGAAGCCCAAAAAATCAAATAAAAAATATATCATAGAGCCCACATGAAAAATAAAGCCACCCAAAACATAAAATAAAGGAGGATGAGCTCTAGGGAAAAGAATAAATAAGAAGACAAGCACAATGACAATGTACCAACAAATTGAGTAAGTTGTCAGATACTTGAAATTTTAGCCTCAAGCTACAAGAATTCAGCTTCCCCTATTGGAAAAAAGGGATTCTATTTTCCACTCAAT
>JARHVA010007581.1:230000-297500 GCA_037957365.1 Torreya grandis
TAGAACATACAACTCATATAAACATGTAATATTGTATATACTATAATAATGTAATATAATTAATCTATAAAAATTTCTATTAGGGTGCCAACCCCAAATATTCATCTCACATAAGAAAAAAATAATAATTTATTACTCTAACTTTTAAGGCTATATGTCATCACAATCAATAGGGGGTGTTAGAGGGGTAGTTTATAGGGACGAATGGTTTTTTCATCTAACTACATACTATGGAAGGGCATGATATTGAATAGAGTTCATCACCATCATATAAAACATTATCCTTCAACAATAAATAATTAACATTATCATTATCATTGAGATTATGCTATCAATTTTGCATAATGTTTTGAATGAGATTTTGTATAGAAATGAACTTCTGAGAAAAATATTAAATGTCATTTTTTTTCTAGGTTTTCACTAAATTAACAAGGTGCAATTAACTAAAACTGAAAGATTTAATATTTTAAACTTTTAATTAGACATTTATGTGTGACCTTACTTAAAATTAACAATAATATCATCTACAATTGCAATAGAGATCCCAATAATGACCGTATATAACAATTTCTTATAAATTATTCTTGATCATGACATAAGTGCATAAGAAACATGCCACATGATGTAAAAAATACCTCTAAAAATTTGTAAATGGACATTTTTTAGTTTATTTCTTGACAAAAAAAACCTTCAAAAAGGTCATACAAAGCATAAATACTAAAGATAGCCTATCATCTTTTATTCATGCATATGTACATCACTCTTATTTATTAGAGAAAACGCCACTCATTGAAGCAATATGATCCTGATATCATGACAGTTGAATAAAAACTAATGAATGGAGACAAAGAAATACTCAGGTGATACTTTGAATATTTCCTCAATTCTCTTCAAAAACATCTTTTGATTCCCCTTCATTTGAGCTATATTTTTTGGTGGATCTCTCACTTTATAAAACATTCTATAATTTTGATGTGAAAATTATCTTAAATAAGGAAGACATTATTACACAAAAAGAGTAATTCATGAAATATTAAAATCCATGGCATACTAAGTAATCATGTGTAAAAGACAACAACAATGTCAATTCCACCAGTGAAAACAATGACAATGAAGAATGTATATAGCTTGATATGGAAATGAATGAGTGGGAAATCCTATCATGAATTCACCCATGAGGTAAAAATGAAATATATGACATTGACATGCTTGGCGACTAGGACTTTGAAAATAAGCACAACTAGAATCATTCTTATTTATCACTTAGCCTACACACAACTACATAATAATTCATAGATTATCAATGCACAATTGCCAAATATATAGATTATCGTTGCACAATCCAACCAACGATGAATCATATATCATGTAATCTATAATAAACATTCAACATAATTGGGAAACATGCCCAGAAAAGGCCACAAATAACCCTGCATAGAATGATAATATAGGGGTCAATAGGTACATGTAAGTATTAATTAGTAATAAACATCAAACATTATTTGGATGCACTTTTAGCCAAAGGTAGGGTATATGTAGAATAATGGGGGACAAAAGAGGATGTGGGGGGGGGGGGGGTGTGCGGTGGGGGCAGGTCTTAAAGTGACACTTTTTTCCTTAAAATAACACTAGTTAAACTTGGAGAGAAAGTTAGATAAACTTCAAAAAATAATTTCATAATGATATAAGAACATTAATTTTAGAATTTTAATGTAGTTTCTAAATGTGTGTGTGTGTGTGTGTGTGTGTGTGTGTGCATACCCAGAGGATAAAAGTGTGTGAAATAGATGCATTTATGAAAATATGTTGGTATTTTTTTGTGAAAGGATAAGGAGATTGCATATGTATGAACACACTTTCTTTGAGTAAACAAATGAATTTTTGTATGAAAGTTAATATATGGATAAGTGAAATATCAAATATTATTAAGAATATTTTTTTATTAATTTTAGAATATATTTTTTAAATAATTTTATAATTCAAGATAGATAGAAAATTAAAAGTGTAAGTGTATGAACATAACTTTTTAACCTTAATTTCAGGATTTATTTTTTAAAGCATAGTTGATAATGTGTATATTGTTAATATATAAGTTTTATAAATGTTTTATTAATATTAAAAAATTTACAAAGGTATTTATAATGAGATGTCTACAGTCCATAATGAGGTATGTTGTGAAGAAATTAAGTAATAATTATATATAATAGTATAACATTAAAACAAAAAAAAATTAAAAATTACATTTTCCCCTCTACAAATCTAGATATAGATATTTTTTAAAATAAAATATGATTTATTATATGGGTTGCAAAATATGGAAAAGACATATTTTTTCACAAAATCAAATGGATTGGTTAATGACAGGGCTTGCAATAAGTTTACCCCTCCCCATGCCTACAACTAAAGCAAATTTGGAGGGAATCAGTCAAAACCATATTTTATAAAACTAAAAATGGCATATGCCATTTTCATAGGGCGTATGCCCTTTGAAGACCTACCATTTTCACAGTAAATGTTAGGACCCTTGGATTTGTGAATCATAAAGGATGTATGTTATTTTTAGAATCACACAAGCCCTTTGTGATTTATAGATTTGTCTTCATTCCCATGAAATTTTTTATTTTTTTTCATTTTTTACAAACTTGAAACCAGTTTTTTCTACTGTGATAATATAAATTCTACATTCACTTTATCTCATTCACTACAAATTCTTAAATTTTTACTCTATAATTGACTTATTTCAGTAAATTTAAATAATAGGGTCAGGGAGTCATCACAAAATACCAATTAAATAGCTAAAAATGAGGAAATTGAAGAGAAGAGATAACAAGAAAGTAAAATTCAATTGGATAGGAGAACATCTGTAAGATATTTTAGGCAAGATGAAGGTAAAATCACACCAAATAATATTTCAAATAAAAATAACATCCCTAATTCTATGTAATTTAATTTAGATATGTCTTCAAATGAGATGATAGAACTTAATCAATCCCCTTTGAATGATGAAATTCAAAATGTAGATCATGTAAGTAATGTTTTTGTAACAAGAGATAAAATATATGGATAAATATAATTTAATGAAACATTCATCTGTAATAAAGTTTTTGAGCATGATTTTAATCAACATCAAGTAATTACCCCAATTTATGTCTTCCCTAATGAAGAGAAATTAACTTCACCTATAGGGTCTAATGTACCTATCCAATAATGTAATATCCCTATATATGGTTGAAATGGTAACACCACACACTTTAATATAAAATATACCTCCTACATCGAGACCTCCAAAGATAATATGATGAACACAAAGCTATTTGGTTGAAATAGATGATAAAATAATAGAACCTATGGAAGATGCAATGTTAGAAAGATCAGTTCAATGTCATGCTCAATGTCTAAGAATATGCATTTGAAAAATTTCATATAAAATGATGTTAACCATTTGTTCAATTAATGATAATGCAAAAAATTCACCTTGTGATGCATAATTTAGGCTAAAAAATAAGCAATATGGTTGGCAGAAATAATGCAATAGTAAAGAATCTATTTAATGAATTTAAGACAATAGGTAATAGAAGTCAATAAAAGGATATTAATGTGACAAGATGAGTATTAATGGAATATATAGTGAGTAAGTATACATTTAAATCTCAAATTCTTAGTGAAATAATTAAATCCCTGAACTTGGATAGAAAAAATCTGATAAATGTCATAAAAAAGGAATAAGGCTTGATGACCCTTTACTCACAATTTTTTGGGTGTTTAGTGGTAGACTTCGACAAAAATATACGGTATTAGTTGAAGGAAGAAGATATTTGATTGAATTTTTTTTCATGATATCACAAGGGTCTCATCTAATGTGAAAGATGTTAAATTTTTTTTTAAAAAAAAAGGTTCAAAAACCCATAATCCACATGCAGAACATTTAATGGACATGACCCAAACATAATTCTATAAAAAGTTTATTGAAGAATTTAATGGAAAATTATTAATTAGCCAGAGGTCATTTGAGACGTGCAAGGATTTATATGTTAAAATACACCAATTCTACACCACATTTTGTTGTGGGTTACATGTTGAATTTGCTATGCATTTTCAATTTTTTTCATATACAATGTACTTTATATACTGATGATATTATGAAGGAATGTATGGTGGCTTCCCCACCTAAAAAGTCAAGAGAATTAATCCAATTTCTTGTCTCTCAAAGACTCGAGAGATGATTTTTTTATGAAACAATGTTTATATAGAATATGTAATAGTTGCGTTGATTTTTCAAATTTGAATAGATTTATACACGAATAAATTTAACATGAATTTGGAAAGTAACTATTTTATTATAATAAGCACAAATTTTTAATGTGTTAAAATATTGAAAAGAGTCATAAGATGTGAGTTGGTTATGACCAAAGTTTTCATATCTCATTTCATTTTTGAATTTAAGAAGAATATTATCTACCAATATACAATAAATAAGTGAAAATCAAAATGTTTAGATAATTAATTCAAGCTATGCAAGGATAATTTTTAAGTTGGTGCCATTATTTTAGTTTTGGACTTTTGTGAGAACTACACACTAAAACCAAAGAATGAGGTTCAGTCCTGATACTATAATTCAATTCAAGTTGGAATTTTTAAGCATATTAAACTTAGACATACCCATGATAACACAAATGACAACATAAATATTTTGAGGGAGTTCCACTTTTCTATTATTAGTGAAATATTGCATTCTCTAGAGTTTATCCAAGGTTATTTTGAGATATTTTATAAGAATATGAATGCAAGAAAAAGCATGTTTGATACATAGTACATTTGGTCAAACTAATATACAGCATAGTTAAATAATTATCATATGTTTTACTAGTTAATTATAATGCATAATAAGAATGGGGTTCAACATTTCTAGAGCTTATTTGAGGTTGGGCATAGAAAATGAGAATATGATGGGGAAGGTGCATGTGTAAAAACTCCTTGGCATATCTCATCCATGTTGAGTGAGAGAGAATCCTCTTGCGATCGCTGAGAGGACTCATCTATACAAGTGTGAGAGTTGATAGTTCTTTGTATCCTTCATGGTTCTCTTCAAATTCATGACATAATTTCACTCAAGTTTCACACTCAATGACAAGAAGATTATCTTAAGGGATCATTTCGGTCAATTGTAGCTTGTGATCCCATGGCTTGACTGAGACCTATAAATAGTTTTTATAGGCTTTAAATGCCCATTTGACAACTTTCGCATAGATAGTTCATTGATTAGGATGATGAGCTAGAAGATATGGCCCTTAATGACCAAGGTTTTGTCCATTATGAGATATTTGGCTGCGAGAGAAAACCCATTGAAGTGTCTCACTCATTTTGAGTTAGAGAATATTATGGGGTATTCTCAGAGAACTTATTTGTGTAAATGTGGGATCAAATTACTCATATTTAACACTCATGAATCTCTTTAAATACATTACCAAAATTCACTCAATTTGTAAATTCCAAGATGAGGAGATAATCTTAAGGGATGTGTGTAGTAAACTACAACTTGCACTCTCAGGTCCCAACTAAAACAAGGCAAGGGATATTATAATCTTAAAATTCCCATCTAGACATGTCTACATAGATAGGTCATTGATTGGGGTGATGAGGCACAAGATATGACTACCACAAACCAAATTTTGGCCCTTTAAGAGAGATTTGTCTACAAGAGAAAAACATTATCATGTCTTGCTTGTGTTGACTTAGAGATAATCATATCAGATGTTACTAGAGGAATCATATATGCAATTATAGGAGCTGATTGGTCATCTTTATCCCTCATGATTATTATGCAATGTGTAAATTAAGTTTGCTCACTTTGCACACTTAGGAATGAAGAGGTTCTATTAATAGATGTGTCTGATTAACTACAAATTTGTTAAGATGTTTATGCTATTACCTAGAACCAGGTCTATCAATTAAAGACCCACCTCCCCTATTTTGGGAGGCTTTCATGTCAAAATAATTTGGAATTTATTGTAGCACAAAATCACAATAAAGTTCTTAAAAATTATAATGCAACCTCATTTTTTTTTCATGGAGGATCATCAAATACCATTCACCACCTATCCAAAAAGTTATTTTTTATCCCCTCATGAACCACATCAATCAATTCTAATATGTTTACAAATTACCAGTGGTGTTTGGTTGGTTCCAGGATTAACAAACCAAGTTCAGACATCTTTTTTTAATTTTTTAGTTAACATCCTCATATGCTAATTTATCAGAATAGAATTATCCTAGGACCTCTCTTCAATGCAAAATTACATCAAGTTACAAAGTAACATTTAGCACTTCATTAAAAATAATCTCTAGTGTATTGGTAAGTGAATTGCGTGAACTATTAGTTAAGGAATAACAAAAACCATTGATGATTATTTATAATTGTTGAAATTTTACATTGTATTATCCATATGATTAAACTTATTCTTATGCAAAATCAAATTATTCAGTGTATTGTTTTACATTTTGTTCACACAATGGATCCATGATTTAATTGTGTATCTAGATTTATATAAATATCTAATTTTTTAAGGTAATGCAAGGGAATATAATGTAAATATAATTTCAAAACCCTACACATATAAAATAATATAAATACAAATGGAAAAAAATAATTTAAAAATAAACATACCTAAGATATAAACAAAAATATTGAATCGCATTGGTGAGATGTAAATTTAAAGCAATCATGTATAATATAAAACCCTTTAGTGAAATCCTATAGAAAAACCCATGGGTTTTAAAAAAATGAGAGATAAATGAAAATGAAACAAATGGCATATGCCTCTATATCTTTGAAAAATGTGGTCACCCTTTAGGTTTGGGTGTCAATCCCAAGCCTAGGAAATTTGAAATGAAGGGCATATGCCCTTTACAAAAAAATTATAAAGATGGGGGATGTCACCTTTTTTATCCCCCAAATTTATGTATTGACCTGAAAATTCCCCATTCCTCCTCATTATTCCAATTGGTTTTGAAACATTTAACATAAATGCATCAACTATATATTCATCCCTCCACATACCTATCCTTGAAATGAAAAAAATTAATGAAAATGCATTTGCAAAATTATCAAATAAATGAGATACATTGAATATGTGATCATAGATGAAATGAGATTCATAGACCCAAAGATGTTGAGTAACATAAATATCGAAATGCATAAGGCCTTTCCTCATCATAATAACATAGACTTTGGTGGTTATTTGATAATACTTGTTAGGGAAAAGGGATAACTTCCATCTAAAAATGACATTTCAATGTATGCAAGGGGTATTTTGGTCACACACCATGGAGAAGATTCGATACAATTATCACAAATTAGACAAAAAAATTCCATTAACAAGGATGAAATAAAGACCAACTACAATTCATAAATTTGCTAAAAAAAATAGAAATCCGGACTTGATAGAGGAAGAATGGAATATTCTCATGTCAAGGACAACAACATTCATGCCTACAACAAGAATGCATAATAAGGAAATGTTAAAATCTGTAAAAAATCTAATTTCAATATGTAAAGATGAATAAATAAAACATAAATATCCATCTAACTGGATAAACACTCAAATTGAATCTATCATGCTTATGTGTAAAGGACAAAACTTCATTTTTAAAATCAAATCTAGGTGTGAAACCAATATTAGTTAATGGAGCAGTTGGATAAATTATTCATATTGTCTAAAATGTATATCTAAATCCACCTTCATTTCCCATGTATATAGTCATTGCATTCAAAAAATATATTGGTCCCACATGGGATAATTTTAATCCTTCACATCTTCCAATTCCTCCTATTAGATGTGGTGATCATTGATAAATACCTATCAAAATGTCATGGGATCTAACCATACATAAATCATAAGAAATTAATCTTAATAAATAAAATATTGACAATGGAAAAATTAATCATCAAGGGTTGACCCTCAATACTATCTGAAGAATAAGCTCACTCAATGACATATATATCTCCTCTTGTTTTACATTTGAATGCTTTGTAAGAATGAAAGATAGTCAATATGTAAAAAATACTCGTTGTAATTCAGAGGTTTGATAACCAACATCATAAATGGAGACTTGAGAGTGGATGAATGGAATATTCTCATATCAAATACAACATCATTCATGCCCGAAAAAGAACAACAAAATTTTAAAAACTCAACACATTTGTATGCAATGAACATATTGGTAAAAATACATAATAAGGAAATGTTAAAATATATAAACACTATAGTTATATTATGTAAATATAAATAAATCAAACATATAGAGACATATAACTAGAAGGATACTAAAATTGAATCAACCATGCTTATATGTAAAGGACAAAAAATCATGCTAACATTGAATATATAGATGAAAGTAGGATTAGTTAATGGATTTGTTGGATAAATTGTTCATATTGTCTACATTGTATATTTAAATCCACCTTCATTACCCATGTATATAGTTGTTACATTCATAAAATACTTTGGTCCCTGATTAGATACTTTCAATCCTTCACATCTTCTAATTCCTCCTATTAGATGAGGTAATCACTGATATATGCCTATCAAAATATCTTGGTGTCTAACCATGCATAAATCACAAGGAATAACTCTTAACAAAGTAACAATTGACATTGGAAAAAATGATCTTTAATGGATGACCTTCACTATTGTATCAAGAGGACACTCACTCAATGCCATACATATATCCATTAGTTTTACATTTGAGTGCTTTGTAAGAATGAAATATGGTCAATATCTAAATGTTTGAAAATCAAAGGAAAGATAATTATTAGATTTGTCTCTTCCACAACATTTACTGTAGCTATCAAATTGAACCACATGTAGGTAGGGATTGTAAATGGTAGTTGTTGGTAGCTTTTGCACTTTAATTTTAAAATATTTGAATTTGAACAGAAAGTAATCCTAGCCTCCCTCATAAAATAACTCCAAGAAGAGCATAACAATAGTTCATAACTTTATAATGCATATATAATATACAATGATTACATTAACTATTATTTACATCTATTCATTTATCCTTTTAATAATTCCACCATCATAGTTATGATCACTGATATACAATAAGCTACTAAATAAAATATTTTACTATAAGAAATATGGAATCCTCATAACAAATTACATAATGGGTGCACCTAATAATAATCATGCATGTGTAGAGCCACTTCAAACACCTATCTAAACAATATCCACGTATATTCCAATCTCTTTTACACAAATACTAACAAAAACAATACTCTTGATGTAACTTGCACCTTTGAAATAACAATTAGTATTAATATTGATGGACACATTTCCATTTACCAAATAAAAATATTTATTTTTAATAACATATGGATAAATATTATCCCATATAGTTTATGTATACACATGACACTATTTTAAATTTTAAATTTACAATTCAGTGTAAACAAGTGGATGATTGAGATGAATAATTCATAAATTTATAATCCATAATTGATATACAATGATTACATTAAATATTATGTACATCTATTCATTTATCCTTATAATCATTCCACCATCATTAGTTATGATCATTGATATACAATAAGATAAAAAATAAAATATTTTACTATATACAATATGGGATCTCTACGTCAAATTTGACAGTGGGTGCATCCAATAATAATCATGTATGTGTAGAGCTAGTTCAAGTACCTGTCTAAACAATATACATGTGTATTCCAATCTCCTTTGCATAAATACCAACAAAAACAATACTCCTAACATAACTTGCACCTTTGAGACAACTAATAGTATTAATATTGATGGACACATTACCTTTTACAAGATAAAATTATTTTTTTATAATAACATCTAGATAACACTTATCCCATATAATTTAAACCTACATATAACACTATTTAAAATTTAAATTTTGTACTTCGATGTAAACAAGTGCATGATTTAGATGGACCAATAAAAGTTAAACCTGGATGGGTAAAGGGCATGCGTATATTGAGTGATTGGGAACACAAGCTCATATTGTATACATCATTCTCTTTGAGAAGACATTCATTAGATTTTTTATGATGGCCATCAAAATTAGGTATGCATTTTGGGCCCCTACCGTCCCATCCTTTGGGCATTTATTAGTTTTTTTATGACTTTAGAGATCACACACATAGGAACTTCTTTTGTTTAATAGTGACCATAGATCAAATGTTATTAATCAATGAATGTACATGCTATTTTTGAAATGGTGACTCAACTTTGATGATGATCCATCTTTTAGAATAGACTAGTGACTCACTGGTGACTTCCACTCCTTTCAAAGCTCACATTTTAAATCATGGAATAACTATACTAGGGATATAACATGGTTTTGTTTAGGCTATATGGATTTTAACTGGCATGAATGTGAGTAAAAATAATACATTGACTAATGGTATTGTAGACCCATAACACCTATAGAGAGTATCCATTCATTATAATAAATGATGGATCATAAAATGGCATCATCGATTTATATTGACTACATATTAGATCTTGTGAAACTAGTTATAATTTATTTCTAATTTAAATGTAGCCTTGGCTCTATTAGTGATATATTTTTCCCTTGTATCTGCTTTAAAATTGATTATACTTTAAATGTAGGGAATGTTTTTGTAGTCATTGCTCCTAAGGATGATGATGAGAGAACATACTACTACTTGTGTCCTTGTGTAGAGGGAAAAAATAACCACAATTGCCATGGATGGGGAAGACTTAATTTATCCCACTAGATCCATAATGGTTATAGGATCTTGGTTTCATAGATATTATCATCAATAAATACAACAAGTGTTATTTGAAGACTTTGAAACCCACAGGGTGGTGCCTCATTATTCAAATATAGTTACTGTACAAATAATCAAAAGATAAAATATTCTAGAAAGTCTAACAATAAAATTTTGTGGAAAGTTCAAAAATCCAAGCATGCACTGATTCTTGAAACACCTAAAAATAGAGTTGATCTCGAAGGTACATTGTATTAAATTGGTAAGGTTAGTATGAATAATTCATCTTGTATTTCAAATTAATGTAATTAATTTATTTTATTTACTGTATTTTGATTTTCAATTATTTTATCATGAAGTGTTTATTTTTTTTTAATTATTTATTAACAATTTTAATGTAGGTTAGTGGCACCAAATGAGCTTTCACCATCACATGATTTGTGCCATGAGTAGAGAAGATTATATTCTTTGAAACAAAGATAAGTGAAAAAAAATGTATTCCTCTCTATGATCTAGTCATTACTCATATAATTTAACAAATGCATTGGATAAAATTTTTGTATTCATTTTGAGGTTTTCTAACTCATGTAGTAGGTTTCACACTCTTCTCCAAGTTTGTTTCTTACAAAAAGATATAAAAACTAATTCTAGCCTTGTGCTCATGGTTTATCACCTTAGTGAATCTTTTAGACAAAATTTTGAATCTTTATGAATTATAAACATTCTTGATATTCTACTAGTGTTGTCTCATTCAACAAATAATTTGACACCTTTCTTTATGCTTAATTTTTAAAATATCTTAGAAAAATTATGGTTTAGGTTCTTTTATTGTAAAAATTCTATCTTTGATATATAAATATTAGCAATGTTATTATACTTCATGGAAACCTAAAATAAGTCTTGAAACCCATTTGGAGATATTATCAAGGTCTAGCTTATGTTATTTTACCCTACAAACCTAAACATAATACACCCATGCTCTATTCTTGGTCAGAACCCTACATACGTTCTTAGAGACCCCTAAAAACATGCCTATAAGTCTTAAACTAGGCCATTACTCTCTTTTGTGTTGGAAAAAGGTCTTAAAATCTTCTCATGTCCATTTTTGATTGATCCAAAAATGTTTTTGACATGGAAATTTTAGATGCAACAAGGAGCAGATAGCTTGAGAAACCATTATGAAACTAATTCATGGTCTCAATGGCCATCATTCCATCCAATCAACTACAAACAATTGGTTATTTCATTTGGTCAATAGTAACATTACATCTCATGGCCTTATCGATACCAAACAAGCATTATTCTAGCCATAAAACACCCAAATAGATGTGTCCATGAAGATGGTTCATTGATTGAGCTAATGATCCAAAAGCTATACCCCCCTCTGATAAGTTGTTGTCCATTTAAGATAGATTTTGATAATAGATAAAACTCCTTACCGTGTCGAATGAGAGAGAATCCTCTTAGGATTGCTTCGAGGACCCATCTATGAAAGTGTAGGAGTTGATGGTTCATATCTAGTAATAATGGTTCTCCTACAATGTATGACAAAATTTCACTCAATTTTATCAATTTGGGATGAGGATATTCTCTTAAGGGATGCATCTGATCAACTACAAGATTCCATCTTAGGTCCCTACTGAGACTAGATAAAAAATTCTAACTTTAAAATTCCCATCCAAATGTGTCCACAAAGATGGATCATCAATTGGGCTAATGAGCTAGAAGTAATTCTTACCACTAACAAGCTTTTATCCCTTTAAGATATACTTATCTATGAGAAAACATATTTTTTTTGTCTCACCTATGTCAAGTGAAAGATAATCCTCTTGGGGTTTCTTATAATAATTGTCCATATAAGTGTGCAAGCTGATGGTTCATCTAAAGACCTCATAGTTTTCCTATAATGTGTGACAAAAGTTTTCTAATTTTTTTCACTTTGGTATGAGAATTTTCTCTTAAGGTATGTATCTAGTCAACTATAACATTCCACATTAGGGCCTTACCAATATTGAACAAACATGGTTTTATCATTAAAATGCCCATATGAACATGTTCAAAATGATGGTTCATCAATTGGGCTAATGATATATAATCTATTCCCCAACTGATAAGTTTTTTTCCCTTTAAAAGATATTTAAACACGAGAAAATTATTTGACATGTCTCACCTATGTCAAGTGAGAGATAATCCTCATGGATTTACTTAGAGGACTCATATATATAAGTGTGGGAGCTAACTGTTCATCTCTAGCCATCACAATTATGTTATAATGTATGATAGAATTTCACTCAGTTCTTACTTTGGGATAAGGATATTCTCTTAAGGGATGCATATGGTACAATTCAACATTCCATCCTAGGACCCTACTGAGACTAGACAAGAATTGTTCTATCCATATGTCCATTCAGACGTGTCTCTAAATATGGTTTATCGATTGGGATAATGATCCAGAACCTATGCCCCCATTAATACTTTTTAGCCATTTAAAAAATATTTAGGTAGAAAATAAAAATATTTTTCATGTATCACCTATGTTGAGTGAGATATAATCCTCTTGAAGTTGTTTATAAGACTCATCCATGCATATGTGAGAGCTCATAGTTCATCTCTAGCTCTTATGGTTCTCCTACAACGTACAACAGAAGTTTGCTCAATTTTATCATTTTGAAATGAGGAGTTTCTCTTAAGGGATGAGTCCATTCAACTAAAAAATAACATCCCATGGTCCTATCAAAACTAGATATATTTATTTCTGGACTTCAAATTCCCATCCATATGTGTTTGCAAAGATGGTTTGTTGATTGGACTAATAATCTAGAAGCTATGTTCCCCACTAACAAGCTTTTGGTCCTTTAAGAGAGATTTGTCTACAAGAGAAAACTCTATATCATGTATCACCCATGTCAAATGAGATATAATCCTCTTAGGTTTACTTAGAAGACTCATCCATGTAAGTGTGAGAGCTGATGGTTCATTTCTAGGTACAAGTTAGCTCAGTTTTCTCACTTTGGGATGAGGAGATTCTCTTAGGTAGAATCATGAAAACTGAAATATTCCATCTTGGAGACCTACTAAGATTAGAAATGTATTTTCTTAGGATTAAAATACCCTTCCATATGTATTTCCAAACATAATTTTTTTATTGGGGTAACAACTCATAATCTATGCTCCCATTGATAAAATTTTGGCCCTTTAAGAAAGATTTAGATGCGATAAAGAACTCCTTGACATGTCTTATCCATGTCAAGTGAGAGAGAATCCTCATATATTTGTTGACAATAATCATCCATGCAAGTGTGAGAAATGACAGTTCCTTTGTATTCCTCATGGTTCTTTTAAAATGCACGATAGAAGTTTGTTTAGTTTTCACACTTAAGAACAAGAAGATTATCTTAAGGGATGCATTTGGTCAATTACAACTTGCACTCTAGAAGCTAAACCAAGACTTGAAAAGGGTTTTATTAGCCTTAAAACTATCATCCAAACAATTTTTCATAGATGGTGCATTGATTGGGCTAATGATCCATAAGATATGCCCCCTGATGACTAACTTTTGGCCTATTATGAGAGATTTGGCTACGAGAGAAAACTCATTGTCATGTCTTTCTCATGTTGATTTATAAAGAAACCTATGAGGTATTATCAAAGGAGTCATATCTGAAAATGTGGTAGTTAATGACTCATATCTAACCCTCATGGTCCTCTTTAAATACATGACCAAAGTTCACTCAATTTTCACACATAGGGATGGGGAAATTCTCTTAAGGGATTCATCATGTCAACTACAACTTGCATTCCCATGACCTAACCAAGACTATAAAAGGGACATTATAAAATTATGATTCCCATATTGATGTGTCCATATATATGGTTCATATATTGGGCTGATCAAGCACAAGATATGAGCTCCATCAACCAAGTTTTATCCGTTTAAGAGAGATTTGGCTATGAGAGAAAATTCATTGTTATGTCTCACTCATGTTGAGTTAGAGAGAATGCCCTGAGGCAATCTTAGAGAAATTTTATAGTGCAAGTGTATTATATGATGGCTCATCTTGATACTTCATGATTATGATGTAATGCCCAAATGACTTTTTATCATTTTACATACTTAGGGATGAGGATATTCTCTTAAAGGATGCATCTGGTTAGCTATAACATGTGTTATTGGGACCTGACTAAGATTGGATAAAGTTAATTATAACCTTAATATCCCCATTGATATGTTTCCACATAGAAAATTCATTGATTGGGTTGATGATACATAATAAATTTCCCCCAATGACCAACTTTTGGTATTTTCTAAGAGATTTGGCTACAAGAGAAAAATTATTGCCATGTCTTGATCATGTTAAGTTAGAGAGAATCCTTTGGGATGTTAACATAGGAATAATCCATGAAAGTGTAGGACATGTTGTATTTTATGTATCCCTCATGGTTATCCTATAATATGTGATTGCAGTTCACTCAGTCTGTACACTTAGGGATGAAGATATTTTCTTAAGGGATGCATTTGGTCAATTGTAACTTGCATTCCTAGAGCCTGATTGAGGCGAGATAAGGGTTATTATATCCTTAAAATTCTCATTTGTATTTTTCCACATAGATGGCTTATCTATTTTAATAAAGATGCATAATATATGCCCTCATTAACCAAAGTTTAGTCCTTTAAGAGAGATTTGACTATGAGAGAAATCTTGTTGTCGTGTCTCACTCGTGTCAAGTTAGAGATAATCCTCTAAGTTGTTCATAGAGCACTCATCCATGAAAGTGTAGGAGATGATGGATCATCTCTACCACTCATGGTTGTAATGTAATGCATGACTAAAGTTTACTCACTTTGCACACTGAGGGATGAGTAGATTCTCTTAAGGAATGCGTCTGGTCAACTATAACTTGAAATCTTAAGGCTCGATCGAGACCAAAAAAGGGTTCTTTTATCCTTAAAATATCCATCCAGACATGTCCACATGGATATTACATTGATTAGGATAAAAATCAAAAATATATGCCATCCACTAACTAACTTTTTATCTGTTATGATAGATTTGGCTACAAGAGAAAACTCATTATCGTGTCTCACTCATGTTGAGTTAGATAGAATCCTCTACAGTGTTATTAGAAGAATCATCTATGAAAGTGTAGGAGCTAAACAATTTCCTCCATCCCTCATGGTTCTCCTACAATGTGATACCAAATTTAACTCACTTTTCACACTTAGGGATGAGGAGATTCTCTTAAGGGATGCATTCAATCAAATGTAACTTTCACTCTCATGGCCTGAATAAGGGTTGTTCTAGCCTTAAAATGCCAATCTAGATTTTTTCATGTAGAAGTTTCATTTATTGGGATGATTAAACATAATATATTAACTTATTGATGAACTTTTAGCCCTTTAGGATAAATTTAGCTACAAAAAATACTCATTTATATGTCTCTATTGCGACGAGTTAGAGAGAATCCTCTAGGGTGTTCTCAAGCGAGTCATCCTTGTAAGTGTAGGAGCTAACAACTAATATTTATCCCTCATGGTTATCTACAAACATTTTTTCATTCATTCTAATATAATTAGGCAATCTCTACTCTCTTTTGGCCAATCTTTACCTTACTAGTTTTTAAGGATAATACCAATCTAAGTATTATCCTTGTAGATTGGTATTTTCAAGACTAATAAAATCCTTTCTCAATCTCACACACTCTATCAAATCTATTCTATATTTTTCACTATTCTTGACACTTAGAACTTTATTCCCTAAGCCTTAGTCATAGGCTTATAACTAGTCCATTGATAAACACTTGAAAACAAACACGTAATGGTTAGCTCCATACCTTTTTGGTATATAAACCAATAACCCTATCTCATTTGTCTAATAAATATGACTTAATATTTTTAAACTTGAGTTTATTCATCTTATTTAGTTTCTTTTAGCAATCTCAATTCCTCTTTAAGGCAACATTCATTCTTTGCCTTTGTCTTCTCTGTACTATCAACCAGATTAATCATCTTACCTTGGATTAATGGTGGAATTATGAAACTAATTAACCTTAACCTATCATGGGTAACTTTTAATTTTGGCTTTCTAAAAAAATGCTAACATGTCATACAGGTATCTTTGTTGATATTCTTTTTATGTCATATCAAGAGAAAGAATGGTAGTTGATATCAATTTACAACATTACTCAAAATTTAATAGAATTCCTTACTTGAGGTCTAATTCAATACCCTTTCACTATAGGTCTATCTATTTCTTGTAGGTTTATGTTTACTAATTTTGTCCTTTATCTTTATCCTCTATGATTGGTCTTACAAGGCAAATAAGACTCTTTATATGGTTTCACCAACTCCACTAGACTTATTATCACTTCTATCTAATGTTCAATTTGAGGTTTAAATAGCTAAAAAGACCTAGATGTTCTTCAAATTTTGCTCCTTAACATAGCTTTCCCTTATTTTGTCTTCTTCAACATAGAATCCTACCTTCTAGATGAGTGCTAAGGTATGTTTATGTTTAAAGGAGCGTAAAGTGAATTTTACATTGTAATAAAAAAACTCTTAATTACCTTTCCCAAGCCTCATACCCTTGAAACTAACGACAATATATTATAGGCCTTGCAAGTCAATTTGAAGATTTGAACAAAATATTTTGGTAGGAAAACTTTGCAAACATGCTACAAATGCCAATATCAAGACTCTAACTACTTTAACACCCCTATATGACCCAAATAGGACTCTAAATATAGTTAATATATATGAATATGATGAATCCCTCATATAATATGTTATGCATATAATAATATCACACCCTTACAGAATTCCTTTTACTCATACTATGCAAACATATTTTAGAAAAAATTAATGATTTGATATGAAAATATAAATTGATATGTAATGAAATGTAAATGAAACAAGTAAGTAGTAAATGTCATGTGTAAATTTAAAACATACATAATGATGAAACACCTAACTTAGAGAAAAATGTGGAATTTTTTAGCCCCATACGAAGTAATAATTATAATAATGATCACTAACCAATAATATGTGTAAACATTAAATGATCAAAATAGAAACTACACATAGGTAAAGGAAGCTTATTTATCAAATAGTATATATGTGTATATACAAAATTATATGTCATAATGACATAAAAAATAGGACATATATCAAGAAAACATGTATACCATAACATTTTCATATATATAATATGGCATATAGGTATGCAATGTGGGTTATATTGGCATAAAACATTGATTGTGCCTACAACTAGACCCCTAAAACAAAAACTAGTTCTCCTTCTCCTTATTTCCTCCAAATAGATCATGCTTTGTTGCCATAGATGTCAATCTAGGGGTAATGGAATCCTCAATATGCGTAGAGACTCTTCTCTTTGCATATGAGACATCAAAATATTTGATCCACAACCTCAAAAAATTATTATATCTGCACAACATATGAAATATAAAATTTATTGCATTAAAATTATATATTGAGAAAAAAATAATTTTTTCTTAAATAAAATTTGAAAAATGATTCTAGACTCGCTGTATTCCACATAAATGGTTGTCTAGGGTTGGGATACTACATGTACGATTGTGATGGATAATCCTATGGAGCATGCATATATTGTTAGATCTAGATGTGCATACATTTATCTAAATATGACATAGAATATCATTATTTGAAGCTAAAAACATAATTTTACTATGTGTTCTCACTACAATCCATCTCAAAATAATGACCTGATATGGAGATAATGGATCCTTGGATGTAACCACAACACTAGGCAAACCTTGTTGTTGTCTATGAGGAGTGCCCATAACATCTCTCATTATATATAAAAATAGTAAATGAATAATGTGTGAATCTATTGAGCATGATACACAAATTTATAACTATAATAAATATCATAAAACCTAGTTTTTTGCTCAAGGGACAATAAATATATGTGAATAACTATGTAATTTAAAAGTTTCCAAACCTAAGTATAGGGTAAACTAGTACCAATTGTAGTCTTTACAATAGAATCATGACTTTTTGAGCTACCCAAAACATCACTAATCATCTATACAAGAAACAAATAAAAATTTGAGTCGAATAAATTAGATAATTAAGTCAACACATACTATAAAATAAATTTAATATTCTTTTACAAACATAAAAAAATTAAAATAAAAATTGATCCTTTGTATCATTTACAAATGATGAAGTAGATAACTCCTACACATCAAGATGACATGTCTTGAGATGATTTATAGAAGCTAATAAAATTGGCGTAGTGTTTGACATGCTAGTGTCACATGAACTGTTAAACCATCTACATGTGATGTATGCTCTATCATGTTAGTCTCCTGAGGTCCTAAAGTAACTATAAAATGAATACACTCAGGCATCTTGGTGACTTAAGGTACTAAAATATTTGTAGATAAAAAATAATGAGAAGTACTAGTACATTGCACAAATGTAGGTCTAGTCTCTATATATGTAATCCATGTATGTCGTACTTGAATTAGAATTTTTATACACTTCCTTCCACATGATTTTAAATGATGTACAATAACTATATCATGAATATAAAGAAGAAAACTAGCACCAAAATAACTACCACCATAACTAGTAACACCACTTCAACTTACACCAATCCCACTAGTGCCACTACCAATAAAACCAATACCACTACTAGACATCTCACCACCTATAGGTTGATTAAAATTCTCAATTTATGCATACAATGGTCAATCATAACTTGTGCTAGGCTCTTAACTACCTCAAGGGTGTCCATCTATACAATAGGATGCAAAAAATTTAGGGATAAATCCATGTGTTCTTCTATTTCTCCAAACTCCATTAGGATGATTTTGGTATTACCTGCCACTAGGTCTATCAAATGAGGACCCACCTCTGATACCTTGAGAGGCCTTCATGTCAAAATAATTTGAAATTTTATGCAACATAAAATCACAATAAAATTTTCAGAAGGTATAATGGAACCTCAATATTTTTACATGGAGGATCATCAAACACCATCCACCACCTATCCAAATAGTTACTTTTTATCCCCTCATGAACACATCAATCAATACTATTATGTTTACAAATTTATTGTGTTGGTTGGTTGGTTCCAAGCTTAAAAAACAAATCACACACATATTATTTTGTTAATTTTTTTTAACATCCTCATATGATAATTTATCATAATATAATTTTTTAGGACCTCTCTTGAATGCAACATTACATCAAGTTACTATGTTATATTTTCCAATTCATTAAAACTAGTCTCTAGCGTATTGTCAAGTGAATTGCATGCACTATTAGCTTAGGAATGATTCAAACCATTAATGATTATTTTTAATTTTTCACATTTTACATTATATTTTCTATATGTAGGAACTTATTCTTATGTAAAATAAAATTGTTCAAGGTATTGTTCTATATTTTCTTCACAAAATGGATCCATCATTCAATTGTGTATCTAGATTTATAGAAATACAAGTTTTTTTATGTAATGCAAGAGAATATAATGAAAATATAATTTCAAAACACTACACATAAAAAATTTAAATACAAATACAAAAATTTAAATTTAAAAATCAACATACTTGAGATGGCAACAAAAATATCAAATCCTATTGGTAGGATGTAAATGCAAATCATGCACATAGAATATAAAACCCTTTAGAAAAATCCTACAAAAAACCAGTGGGTTTAAATGGGGGAGAAATGAAAATGAAATAAAGGGCATACACCCTTATAGCTTTGAAAAGGGTGTTCTCCCTTTAGGTTTGGGTGTCAAGCTTGAGCCTAATAAATTTGAAATGAAGTGCATACACCATTTTAAAAAAAAATATTTATAAAGTTGGGGGGATGCCACCTTTTTTGTCCCCCAACTTTGTGCATCGACCTGAAAGTCCCCACTCCTCCTCCTCACTCCAATTGGTTTTGTAACATTTAACATAAATACATCAACTATACATTCAATCCTACGCATACCTATCCATGAAATGAAAGCACTTGATGGACATGCATTAGAAATTTTTTAAGAATAAATACGATACATTTAATATGTGCTCACAGATGAAATTATATTTATAGAGCCAAAGATGCTGAGTAATATAAATAGCAGGTTGTGTGAGGCCTTTCCTTGTCACAATAACATAGGCTTTGGTGGTTGTTTGATAATAATTGTTAGGAAACTAGGATAACTTACACCTATCTATGATATTCCAATATATGCAGAGATGTATTTTGGTCATAATTATGGTAAACATTTGATACAATTATCATGTTAGAAATAATTTTTTGACAACAAGGATGAAAAAAGACCAGTTATAATTCCAAAATTTACATTAGAAATCCTGACTTGATAGAGGATGACTGAAATATTCTCATGTCAAGGACAACATCATTCATGCCTACAAAAAGATAGCAAAATTTAAAAATCTCAACACATTTGTATGCAGTGTAAATATTTACAACAATGCATAATAAAGAAATTTTAAAATCCCTAAACACTCCAATTGTAATATGTAAATATGAATAATGAAAACCTACAAAGACATCTAACCAGAATGACCCTCAACTTGAATCAACCGTGCTTCTATTCACAGGACAAAAAATCAAGCTAACATTGTCTATGGGTGAAAACAAGATTAGTTAATGTGGTGATTGGAGAAATTATACATATTATCTACAATGTAGTTTCAAAACTATATTCATTACCCATGTATATAATTATTGCATTTAAAAAAAACTTTGGTCCCCCATGGGATAATTTCAATCTTTCACATCTTTCAATTCCTCTTATTAGACGTGGTGATCACTGACGAATACATATCAAAATGTCATGGGGTCTAACCATACATAAAACACATGAATCTTAATAAAGCAACAATTGACATTGGTAAAATTGATCGTCAAGGGTTGACCTTTACTGCTGTATCAATAATATGCTCAATCAATGACATATATATATATATATCTCTTTCTTTTACATTTGAGTGATTTATAAGAATGAAATATAATTTATGTAAATGTTCAATAATTAGAGGAAAAAGGATTGAGGGATTTGCCTATTCCACAACATTTATAACAACTATAAATATAATATAACTTTCTATACTTTTTCCCCAATCTTTTTTTTAAATATATAGGATTTACTAAAATGCAGTGTCTATAGATGCAAATCATTTTATCATGATGTAGTTACCTTACTTTTTTATATTAGGCTCTTGAAATATGCATCTTGATATTAATACTTAAAATTCTTAATGGACTCCTATTATTTCATGTTTGGTTTTATTTGTATGTAATAACCTATTAACTCTTTCTTTTAAAAGTAATGTCAACCCGGATCCCTCCAATCGATACTAAGGGTACATCTAGCTTGGGAGATTAGAGCTACAATATTAGGCTACACCAATAACAATGTGGGATGTGATACAAGCCCGATGTAGACCCATAGTGACAATTTTCCTAAGTGTATAGATCAAATAGGGATGCAACAAATGGCCCTTGTGCATAGTGAGGTTCAACTTGACAACCAACAAAACACCCTCACCACATCTAGCATCAAACTAAAGAGCTTGGGCATGGTCAATTAGCAAAGCGACAACCCACCACTAAAGGCCCCATGCCAACATGTGGGTGTGTAACAAGTACCAAAGGTCGAATTGAACCACATGTAGGCAAGGTTTGTTAACTACAGTTGTTGACATTTTTTTGCACTATAATTTGCAAGATTTGAGTTTGATTACAAAGTAATCCTACCTGCCCTCAACAAACAGCGCTAACTAGGGCATAACAACAGTTCATAACTTTATAATGCATAGATAATAAACAACAGTTATATTAAATTTTATGTACATCTATTCATTTCTCCTTCTAATCATTCCAACATCATAGTTATAATCATTGATATACAATAAGCTATCAAATAAAATATTTTACTATATACAATATGGAATCTTTGTGTCAAATTCGATAATAGGTGCACCCAATAATAATCATCTATATGTAGAGCCACTTCAAACACCCGTCCAAATATAATCTACGTGTATTCCAAACTCCTTTACATAAATACTAACAAAAATGATACTCCCAATATAATTTACACCTTTGAAACAATAACTAATAATAATATTGATAAACACATTACCATTTACAAGATACCTTTTTTAGTTTAATAATAACATATAGATAACACTTATCCCATATAATTTACCCTGCGTATAACACTATTTTAAATTTAATTTACTCCTACATATAACACTATTTTAAATTTAAAAATAACACGTCGATGTAAAGAAATGGATGATTGAGATGGAGCAAGAAAATTTAAAACCGGATGCGTAAGGGGCATGCGTACATTGAGTGATTGGGAACACGGGCTTACATCGTATACATCATTCTTTTTTTAAACACATTCATTAGCTTTTTCATAATGGCCGTCAAAAGCAAGTTATGCGTTGTGGGCCCCTGCCGTCCCGTCCTTTTGGCATTCATTAGCTTTTTTTTTATGACTTAAGAGATCATACACACAGGCGATTCTTTTGTTTAACAGTTACCGTAGATTAAATGTTTTTAATGAATGTTATTTTTTAAAGGGTGACACGGCTTTGGCGACGATCCGGCTTTTGGGATAGACCCAGCGACTCCCAGGTGACCAAGTTTTTGGTGAATTTTGTAATCTAGTCTTACATCATTATTTTTGTAACAATGTTGTTCGCTGTCAAATTGAACTTTCATAGCAATGGCAGGAGTCACCAGTTGAGAAGTCGTCGGAAACTTTATTAATCGAGAGGTATCGTCGATGCGTAGAATATTATAGATCAGAGTAACTTTTTTTCTTTCTTTTTTAATCGAGAGGTATCGTCGATCGTAATTGAGATACTGCAATCCCATTCAACGATCTTTATGCAAATTAATAGAGGCGAGACTAATCCTCTAAAATTGTCGATGAAACCCGCATACAATAACTTAACTTTCTCTTCCTATTGCATTCTTAGTTTCTTCAATGGCGAGAATGTTAGGGATTTTGGGTGGTCTTGTCAGTTGGATGGCATATGCAAGTGCAAATCCAACCGATGGCTTTACTCCCAAGGAATTAAGTGCGGCTAATTTTGAAATACAGATACCATACGATAAGGCGTGTCAGGGCCTAGGCTCACAAAGCTCTGACACCAATTTGTCAGGATTAAGAGCACACTTGATTACCTTTGTATAAGCAACTAAACACGGAATTTAACCAGAAGTAATAAGTAACTAGAAATCATAATCAACACAGAATATGAGAGACAATACACACTTGTATTAATACTCTTCCAGAAGGAAATACAATAAAGAGATCACACTCTTCCCACACCTCTTGGGCGTACCAGCAATTCTCCCTCAAGAGTTCTCTCTCTCAATTACAAACACAATCAACTCAATAACCGAGTTGGTGTTTCAACTAGTCAGTATCAATACTCCCAGTACCACCGAGTATACACACATACTCCAAGTCCGAGTACGCCACGTACTCCAAGTAGATCTCACCTGATCTTGCTATCTGTTGTGTTGCTGATCTCCCTAATCTTGCACACCTGCAGATCAACCTAGTTTTGCACATCTGCAAACCTAGATCTCGCACACACATACACACCTGCAGATCAACCGACCTTACTTACCATGTAGATCTCCCATGATATTGCTACACCGCAGATCAACCTGGCCTTGCACACTTGCCGACCTAGATCTTACACACCCGAAATAACCCTTGTCCTTGCCTCACCAAGTCCTTATGATTCTCCCTTGGATAGAACCCTTATGATTCTACAAATTACAATACAGCCCATGGGTCTCTTAAATAGATCCCATACAAATAATAATGAGACTTTCTAATTACAATAATTAGAAACGCAGACTCAAGACTAAAATTAGTCCTTTACATGCAAACAAACTATCCGTCTAAAATAAAACTAGTTTTGGAAGCGCATGCAAATGCATGCACACACAGGCTGCCAACGTCAGTGTCTGTCTGACCGATGTTGACCGACCCATAACTGACGTCGGTTACTATGAACACTAAAGATGATCGACGTCGGTTGATCAGACTGACGTCAGTTGCTCTGCAACTCAGCAACCTCCTCCATTTGCATCAGTGAAGCTTTTAGCTCCACAATCTAACAATCTCCCACTTGGAGATAAACAGCTGCACCTGTACCTGTACCTGTACATCTTCTAATTTTATTTCCTGGCTTGTATCCCTCTTTAAGCTCAATCTTGAAGACCAACCACCACACATCCTGTGCTGCTCCGCCTGTCATCCAAGTAACCTGCCATATCCAAATCTACATACCCATGTAGAGAAGTCCCTGACCCTGCATAGCATGAATCCCTGCTACTGGTTCCTCTCAGATACCTGAGAATCCACTGAACTGCTTTCCAGTGCTTCTTTTCCAGATTGACTACAAACTTGCTGAAAACACCCACTGCTTGGGCAACATCAGGTTTAGTACACATGTACTTAACCTCATCATGTGAATTGGGACACTATTCTGTGAACTATCCATCCATAGGTGTGCTAACCGGTTCTGCATCCTGCATATTGAACCTCGCCACTATCTTATTCACAAAATCATCCTGAGACAACATCAACCTGTGATCTTCCTTGTCTCTAGGAATACTCATGCCAAATAATTTTGCTGCTTTCAAATTCTTCATGACACACCTCTGAACTAACTTTACCTTTAGCTCAGCAACTTCCTGCATATGTGACCTTGCAACAAGCATACACACAACATACAGTAATAGGATAATGTAGATAATATTATCCAACCTAGTAAAGGAAACACAATAGTTACATTGACATTGACTAAAGCCATGCGTTGTCATACACCTTTCAAACCTCCGTTGAACTGCAACTTGCTCAAGACCATATACCCTGGCCTTCCATCTCACGTGTTCATTCTCTCTCTTCTTTAACCTAGGAATCCATTCATCTTTCAGTGTTTCTTTCCGACTGGCAACTCTACCAAATCTCCCGTTTGGTTCTCTTCCAAAGAATTCATGCCATGCTCCCACTGTTTCCTAGATTCTACCTGCTCTGCTTCTTTAAAACTTCATGGTTCTTGACCATTAGTGAGAAACAAGTAGTATAAAGAAGGCAAATAACGAATTTGAGGCTTACTTACCCTTTTAGTCCTCCATATGGGCGTTTGAGACTCCTTGACAGCTTGCTGTCCACCCAAAATCCATTTTCTGGTCGACCCTAGTCTGCACCCGATTGATGTCGAATCCCCCTGATCGCCGATGCCAGTTCCCTGACCGACATCGGTGTCCTCCTGGTCACCGACGTCAGTTCCCTGACCGACGTCAGTATCCACCTGCCTGACACCATCGACTCGGGTCTGCACATGACTGACGTCGGTACCTGCTTGTTCGACGTCGGTTCCACCTGACCGACATCGGTAACTGTGTTTTCCTGTGAGCGATGACTTTTTATCCGCGAGCTCACTTTGGATCAACACCCTATCCAAACTACCTTGCTTAGAGTTATTCAACCCCTATGACCGATCGCTGTCCATCATCTCCTCCATGAAAACCAAGGCTTTCCAGTTCTTAAGTTTGTTAGAGACATCTGACTTCCTCTTAAGAACATGCATCTCCTTCTTATTCATGTGACCAAGCCTACAAAGCCACATCTTTGCAATAGAAAGAGAATCAATAATACAAGTAGGTAGATAAATAGTACCTACTTTCTTACCACATGCTAATTCAAGTGCATCCACTGTGAGTGTTACTGTGCATCTCTCATCACCCAACTTTTTTGTAGAAATTAGACTCCTCTTCAGGACTGGGACCTGCATGACATCCTTCAACACCCATGTGTTTCCCATCTGCAATTTCAGCCGCACTTCCCCTTTGCCAACAATTTGACAAGGCTCACAAACTCGTAAATAAATCTTTCCAAAGTCTCCATGGACATAATCATGGAAAAATACTCTATTTCGGGTTGCATGGAAAGAGGCAACAAAATCTAAAACCCAAGATTCTACTTTATCCAAGGAACATACAAGAGCATCCTGTGCAACAATCCCTGCAACATCTGCTTCTTCATTTCCTTCATGCTGATCTTCTACCAATCAACAATTCTTCTTTACCTGCTCTTTCTTTCAATAATTTTGTAATTGATCATTCTTGCTTTTGAATTCCTCTATTCTTAGCTTACTTTCTTCTGCCATTGCTTTACTCCCACTCAATCAGAAACCCCTGAGAGTGACCTATAATCAAACAAACACTAAACTGCTCCACCGCTTGTTAGTTGAACCTCGCTCTGAGAACCTTCACCCTAGCTCTAATACCACTTGTCAGGACCTAGGTTCACAAAGCTCTGACACCAATTTGTCAGGATTAAGAGCACACTTGATTACCTTTGTATAAGCAACTAAACACAGAATTTAACCAGAAGTAATAAGTAACTAGAAATAAAAAACAACACAGAATATGAGAGACAATACACACTTGTATTAATACTCTTCCGAAGGAAATACAATAAAGAGATCACACTCTTCCCACAACTCTTGGGCGTACCAGTAATTCTCCCTCAAGATTTCTCTCTCTCAATTACAAACACAATCAACTCAATAACCGAGTTGGTGTTTCAACCAGTCAGTATCAATACTGCCAGTACCACCGAGTATACACACATACTCCAAGTCTAAATACACCACATACTCCAAGTAGATCTCACCTAATCTTACTACCTGTTGTGTTGCTGATCTCCCTAATCTTGCACACCTGCAAACCTAGATCTCGCACACACACACCTGCAGATCAACTAACCTTACTTACCATGTAGATCTCACCTGATCTTGCTATACCGCAGATCAACCTGGCTTTGCACACCTGCCGACCTAGATCTTACACACCCAGAAGAACCCTTGTCCTTGCCTCACCAAGTCCTTATGATTCTCCCTTAGATAGAACCCTTCTGATTCTACAAATTACAATACAGCCCATGGGTCTCTTAAATAGATCCCATACAAACAATAATTAGACTTTCTAATTACAATAATTAGAAACACAGACTCAAGACCAAAATTAGTCTTTTATATGCAAACAAACTATCTGTCTAAAATAAGACCAGTTATGGAAGCGCATGCACACATAGGCTGCCGACGTCGGTGCCTATCTGACTGATGTCAGCGAACCCATAACTGACGTCGGTTGATCAGACTGACGTCGATTGCTCTACAACTAAGCAACCTCTTCCATTTGCATCAGTGAAGCTTTTAGCTCCACAACCTAACAAGGCAGAGAGCGAGCATTACAGCTTCGTTGATGGCGTCCACTCTCTTTGGGTTTATGAAAATTATAAGCCTCTTTCGATTGACAGCAACACCGCTCCCAGGACAGAAATCTGCATCACGATTCATTTTTCCAATGACATTCCATCGTCTCCCATTTCTGTTTGTTAATATATATATATATATATATATATAGTGTGATTTGGCAGGATTAGGACTATACACGCAGAGTGTGGCAATTCGAGGGCGATATGTATGTGCCGCAGGGGACGACGGGAGTTTTCGTTATGCAAGTTGTTGGGGGAGTCGAAGGTGCGATACCATTAATGTTGCATGTGTACGATAGACTATTAAAGCTCTATAATGCCAATGTGTTGGCTTCTGATGTGTGTGATAAATGGATTCATTTGAACGTTATCCACGACACAAATGAAGGGAAGGTCTCTCTGATTCTCGATGGGTAGGAGCAGGATAAAATTGTTGCAAATTACCTAGAAGGAGCGATCCACTATTTTAAATGTGGAGTCTACGCAAAAGGCAACCCCTTGTCAGAGGCCCATCTCACCTACACTAGGAACCATGCAGCACTGTTTGCTTTCACCCAAATCTTTCATTGTGATAGAGCTTGGTGAGAACTATGAACTATGTCTTCAGTGTTTATCTACACAAAACACACACACAAGACGATGGTATGCTTTTGTAACTCAACAGATTAAATGCAGAAGCTTATAAACATAACACTTGCAAAGAACATGAAACTACTCTACCCACAAGAGTATTCACACAATGCAAGAACAATTGGGAGAAACGTGTATTTTATTTACTCTTCAAGACAATCCGGTCCAAAGTACAATAAACAAGCTAACAAGATAGACACACACACCACTGAGTTGGGCACAACCGATAATGCTCAATGACTACTCAAATGGTTACAACAAACAATCCCCTCCCAAGGTTTGGCTACTCTCTACCTAGGACAACCTAGTCCCTGCTTCATGAAACCTAAACCAATAGAATTGTCTCAAATCTATACAAACCCACTTAAAGTTGGTGATGTCCTCGATGCCGAAGACTCCACCATATGTAGCTTGGAGGAGGTGCCCTCTTCAGATTCAAGCTTGAGTCAAGGGACCAAGGCCTTTGTTCCTAGCTAGGAACACCCTAACCTTATCCTTGTAGTTCCAAAGGGAATCTTTCCTTTCCCAGCTTGTTGAAGTACCACCAACCCAGTGCAAAAGGAAATCCCTTCTCTTTCCTTGACCAGAAACCACTGTCTTCACCTCAAGTATTTGCTTCAACTTTCGATTCGGCTTATCCATCACATTCACAGGAAGATGATTAGGCTTACTCTAATCTATTTTAACTTCATCTGCAACAAAAGGCTTCAACTGGCTCACATGAAACACTGGATGCACTTTCATGTGTTTTGGTAACAGAAGTTTGTAGGCAACCTTGCCCACCTGAGCCACAATCTCATATGGCCCATCATACTTGCAGACTAAGGACTTAGTTGTTCCAAGATGAGCTTTGAAAACTTCCAACTCCATCCTTAGCATTACCTTACTGCCCACCAGTAACTCAATAGATTGTCTAGATTGATTTGCATACTTATTCATACGGTCTCCTGCTTTCAATAGATGCAACCTCCCAAGATCAACCTGTTCTTGCCAATCCTTCAAGTATTCCATAACTGATAGACACCTTCCAAAGTATCAAGCAATCATCGTGTGAGGCAACAAAGGTTGTTGGCCCATCGCAAGTTCAAATGACAAGTACTTGCTCGACTCACTCTTTTGGCTGTTGTAAGAAAATTGTGCTATGTCCAACAGATCTGGGCAATTTGTCTGGTTGTTCCACACAAAATGCCACAAGTAAGACTCTAACACTGCATTGATCCGCTTTGTCTAGCCATCAGTTTTTGGATGATATCTCGTGGACAATAAAAACTTTGTTCTCACCAACCAAAACAACTCTTGCCAAAAGTTACTTGTAAAATGAGCATCGCTATCCAAGATGATGCTGAAGGGAATACCCCAATACTTCACCACATTCTGAAAGAAATACCCTCTAGACTCCTCTGTGCCACAAGGTTGCTTACATGCGATGAAGGTGGCATACTTAGAGAATTTATCAAAAATCACCATGATGCTAGAATTTCCATTTACACTAGGCAAGCTAGTGATAAAATCCATACTCACGTTTTCCCAAGGCCTTATAGAAATAGGAAATGATTGGAGAAGCCCTCTTGACGACTAATGCTCAGGCTTGTCTTGCTGATAGATAAAACAATAACAAACAAACTCATCCACATCTTTGCTCATCTTCAGCCAGAAGAAGCCCCTTTCCAAAAGAGCCATAGTGCATTTCTACCCAGGGTGGTCTACCCACAAATAATTGTGACACTCCTTTATCAATTCTCTATGCAAGGTCCCCCACTTAGGAACATAAACTTGACTCTCAGCAAACCACAACATCCCATCTAAAATTCTAAACTTGTTTTTCCCGCCCAGTTGAGTCTGTCCCTCCATGGTATCTACCAATGCCATAGCTTGAGGATCCTAAACCAAACCTTCTTGGATCTTTTCCATCAACTCCCCTGTCAGTTCTACCTTACTCTCTTCTTGAGTAAAAATTGGACTAGCTAATGTTGTTGCAATGACTGCCAACTATTGCTTTCTACTAAGTGTATATGTGACCACATTCTCTTTGCCCATAATATGCATGATTTCCATATCAAACATAGTAAGAAAGTCTTGTCATCTTGCCTATTTTGGTGTTAACTTACTTTGAGTTAGAAAGAAATAATTCGACACATTATCTGTCTTGATGATGAAGTGTGAACCCAACAAGTAGTGCATCTACCTTCTCAAACAATCTACCATAGCCATCATCTCAGTCTCATGAACCAGATATCTCCTTTCTGCATCTTTGAGTTTCCTCGACTCAAACGCAACTAGATGTTTATCTTGGATCAACACCCCACCAATGGCAAAATTAGATGCATTTGTATGCACCTAAAAAGGTCTAATAAAGTCTACTAAAGATAAAATAGGCGATGTAGTCAGCTTCTTCTTCAAAATCTCAAATGCCTCCTGACACTTTATGGACCACACCCACTTTTTTCCTTCTGCAACAACTCAATCAATGGACTGGCAAGCTTCAAATACCTGCTAACAAACCATCTGTAGTAGTTTACTAAACTAAAAAATTGATGCACTTTGTGTACATCTCTAGCTGGCTCCCAATCCTTGATTGCTTCATGTTTCCTTAGGTCAAACCTGATCTTTCCTTCCCTAATCACATGTCCAAGGAAGTAAACTTCTTTCTGGGCAAAGGAACACTTTTCCTTGTTCACAAATAAATCATGCTCTCTTAGCATCTTGAAAACCTTTGTAAGATGCACCCTGTGTTCTTCTTGGTTCTTGGAAAACACCAAGATGTCAAGGTAGATGACCACACACTTATCCAAAAGGGATCTGAACACATTATTCATGATTGTGCAAAACATAGCCGGCATGTTACACAACCCAAAGCGTATCACAAGAAAATCGTACAACCCATATCTAGTTACAATTGTCATCTTTTCTTCATCTTTTGGAGTAATTTTGACCTGATAGTAACCTGACCTCAAGTCCAACTTTGTGAAGACTTTCACCCTGAATAGGCAATCAAAGTAATCCTCAATCAGGGGTAAAGGATAATGTTTCTTGATGGTTATATTGATCAAGGCTCTATAATCAACACAAAGCCTAAGTGACCCATCAACCTTCCTCTGAAATAGTACTAGAGCTCCATATGGGAAGCATGATAGATGAAGATAACTAGCAGTCAACAACTCTTCCTACTATTTTTTCAACTCAACCACCTCAGACATAGATAACTGATACGGAGCCCTTGCTAGAGGAATCCCACTTGAAACCAACTCAATACAATGGTCAATTGCTCTTTTATGTGGAAAATAAGTTGGTAACTAGTTGGGCATATGGTCTTGGTACTCATGAAGAACCTTCTTCATCTCTTGGAATAGGAACGTACTACCCCTCTTCATCATCCCAACCACCAACAAGTGCTATAAAAAACATGGGCACTACCCTATTTTGTGTAGCCTTTCGCATACTCATCACTGAACACACCTATGTCTTTTCAATCTGTCTCCTCTGCACTGTCTTCACTATGCATGTCTATGTCAAATCTAACTTAAATAGAGTCTCAAGATGGGGAAAATTTGACACTTTACCCTTTTGAATAAACTCTTATCCTAGTACTAAGTTGAAGGCATCCATATTGATCATGGATAGATCCAACTTTCCCTTCCACTCCCCGAATCTGACGTCCACACTCCATGTGGAACCGAGAGTAGATTGAGCTAGAGAATTTGCTGCCTTAAACTGCTTGGTACCTCTGAAGAACTGAAGGCCCAACTCTTAGGCTTTCTAGATTGCAATGTAGTTATGGGTCACACGCATGTCCAGGAGTGTTGTGATGATCTTTCCCTTAACCATCACTTCCACAAAATTTGACCCATGCAAGGTACTTTCTCCATTCATTTTTTTAGACCTAAGATTTTCCATAGTGTTGAGCCCTATGAGCATACACATCATTTTCTCACCTTGTTCATCTAGCTGCACCAAATGAAATGCTGACACCCTCTACCATGTTAGACAATCTTTGATGTAATGATTCCCACTACATGTCCAACACTTCAAACAAGATTTCCCCCCTGATTCTCCACCTTATGACTTCTACCTGTCACCTTTGGATGTGCTATTGGACTTTTGAGACCCCACTAGTGACTGTTGAGTAGTCTTCCCTCCCTGGTTGCCACCTAGATTCCTCAAAAACTTACTCAAACTCTTCTCAACACTCTTTCACTTTAGAGTGTTAGAGTTTTGGGTGTTCTTAGATGAGGACTCTTCCCGAAAATCAAAGAATCGATCTGCTATAGCAATTACTTCACTAACTTCTGACACTTCATGGTGATGGAGCTCAATCTTAGCCCATAACTGAAGACCATTCATAAACTGAAACAACCTATCTACTTCAGACATTTCCTTTATCTCCAACATTAGGCTCTAGAAAGACTTGATGTAATCCCTCATCTTCCCCATTTGCTTCAGTTGACTCAACTTGATCCTAGCCAACCATGCCACATTTCTTAGTCAGAACTGATCCCCAAGGGCTTTCTTTAGATCTACCCAGGAGTCTAACCTCTTCATGGAACCTCTGATGTCATTTTTCAAGGTTCTAAACCAAACCTTCATCATACTTGTTAGATACCTTGCTACAGTACACACCTCCTATGGGTCTGACAGTCCCCCAAACCTATTAGGTACTCCTCCATGTCCCAAAATAAATTCTCCAAAAGATGGTCATCTCGTGCACCATCATAACATTTGGGTTCCTTCAACTTGGGGAGTTTCAAAATGATTATTGAACTAGACCCAAACACTCTTGTAAGACTTAGTATCACCATTCGACACATAGTCACCTCATCCTATAACTTAGCCTGAGATGTACCACTATCCTCCAACCTTTATGTCAATATCTTGATGGTCTGATCCATGGTCTCCACTTTCTCCTCGAGCTTCATAAACCTTGTACCCACTACAACATCCTAGTCATGGAATTGGGCATTCACTTACTGAACAAAGTTCTTATCCACTTCAGACCTTCCCTTGCTCTTATGTTGATCTCCACCACCTTCACTTTTGTTCTTAACCCTGCCTCTACCAGCTGTAGACTCCAATAGAACTTTGGATTGTGCTCCTATCTTACTGACTCAAACTCAACACACAAGACTGAGCCAATAGGGGAAGAGTGGATGACACAACAAGACTATAAACTAGGAAAACATAACCAAAACAAGACACAAAATTGTGCTCTGATACCAACTTTAATGAGGCCAGCTCACTTAAGCTAGGAATCATGCAACACCGCTTGCTTTCACCCAAATCCTTCATTATGATAGAACTTGGTGAGAACTATAGACTACACCTTCAGTGTTTACCTGCACAAAACACACACACACACAAGATGATGGTATGATTTTATAACTCAATGGATTAAATGTAGAAGCTTATAAACATAAAACTTGCAAAGAATAGGAAAATACTCTAACCACAAGAGAATTCACACAGTGTAAGAACAATTGGGAGAAATGTGTATTTTATTCACTCTTTAGGACAATTTGGTCCAAAGTAAAATAAATAGGCTAACAAGCTAGACACACACACCACTGAGTCAAGCACAATCAATAATGCTTGATGACTACTCAAATGGTTACAACAGATAATCCCCTCCCAAGGTTTGGCCACTCTCTACCTAGGACAACCCAGTCCCTACTTCATGAAACCTAAACTAATATAACTATCTATGACACACCTGTACAAACCCAATACAGGAAGACACCCACTACCCACTCTTAACTTGGACCAAGGTAACCGTGACTTCACTTTCCAACACTTTGCTTAGTTCAGACTTGCACTCACTTAAATCACTAAATAAAGAAGGCAACTGAATCACTTGATAGCTTGTGAACATAACCAAGGGATGTCAAAGTCATACATCACTTATACCCCTCATCTCACATGGAATATCGATGGAAAAATATTAAGGTTTGGTCTAAAACAATTACGCAAACACATTCATCCTCTGGAGTTATGTATAAGGGTTCATTTTCATAATTAGAAAGAACATTTTTCTAATAAAATACTTGTTTTATTTCTGTGTAATAGGCAAATGGGTAGTTGTTTAGGTGTGTTCAAGCCATTTCATGACTTGAATTTGAAGGGTGGTTCTATAATAAAAAGTGCTTATCGATTGGCCAGAATACTTCAACACTATAATTATTAAAATGTGAAGATATTATAGTCAGTAGAAAATCTAGAAGGTTTTGATGGTGAATGAAGATTAAAATGTATTTATAAAAAAAAAATTGATTGGTTTTAAAATACTTTTCTAATGTTGAGATTTTTTTTTATGGGATACAAATCATATTCCTTGATCTCTATGCATGTTTAAAAATTATTATCTCCTCGTATTTAGAAACATGTAATAATATACATACATGCATGAATTGAATCCAACATGAATAATCTATTGAAATATAGGAGATCACTAATGTTTTGACATCTTGACGCTTGCTTGCAAGATTAAGGGAAAATCCTTTTTTTGAATGCCCAACCCAATCCCAAATTTACAAAATGATGCCATGTAATATCATACCCTAATCATGAGACATGGTGCCACCTTACTAGCAAGGCCCATGAATTAGTCAGTTTAGAAATGGTTGGTTTAAGATTTAGGTCCACATCTTATATGCAAATGGAATCAATGATGTTATGTTGCTAATGTGGTGATAAGACATTGAGGTCTAAGAGCCTACCCTATTTCTTCCATTCATCCATGTTGCCAATATATCAACCTCTAAAAAGAAAAGTTTCAAGCATATGAATTGGTATAGTTGAAGCTATACCTGGTAGCCCAATTGAAGATGGTGTTCATTATTTTTCATGAGGCAACAAATATGGACTTTAAGGGTAATGCATGATGAAGAGTTGTGATTTGTTTATGTCTACATCTAATTTGGCTTATAGGTTATAAAAATTGGTATGTTTTATTTTGGGACCTATGGTCCATTAGAGAGTAGGCAAACTGTCTTGAGATTAATTAGGGCCTTAAAAGTTGGTACAAAATCAAAGACATCACACCAAACATAATATAATATTGCTTTAGTAAATAAAATGGTTGTAGTTCAAATTGGTGAAATACAAAAAAAATAACAAAATATGATATAAGTACAAAAAATAATAAAATACATGCTTGGATTTCATGCATGAAAAAGTAACACATATAGAGACCTATACGAATATATATTCATTAAGTAGTGTTAACATATCCATAAATTTTTTTGAAACATTTATTAATTAAATCTATTGTTATAATAGTAATAGATATAAAATATTTATACTTATGCATAAACATCCAAGGTGAATGATAAATCCTTCATCACCCAAAAATATAGTAGAAAATCCATGTAATTTTTCAATAAGAAACTTTGACAATTTATAAGTTCATTTTTTGGGGCACAATTCTTTTGCATTTCCAAATAATAATGTTTAGGAGGCCACATAGTTCTTAAGTCTAACAATGGCCCCTTGCCTTTCATCTATGTTGCAAAGGACATAGATCACCATATCTATCACATATAGTTATATAATTTCTAAAATGGTCCTTGTTTTCTAAGTGGTCGAGTCAGTTGCATGGACACTAGCTAATAAAAAAATTATTGAACAAAGGCCTCATTTTTATATTTTGTTTCTTAGTGAACAAAAAATTACCAAGTTTTTGTGGCTTGTTTTAAATAAATAAAATAATTCATGTCAAATTTGATGAAATATGAAAACAGATTATATTCATGATGTCATTAATTCCACAAACTACTTGGTGGCCCACAAAATTCATTATGGACCGAAAAATTTATGAACTAGTTTAAAAATTCTAATGGATTTGTGGAATCAACGGAATGCCTTTTTATTTTGATGGATTGCACTAAGGACCCAATGGGTTTATTAAATGATATACATAATCCAATATATGCACAAAAGTAATGGAGTGTATATATTCCATCAATTTTTTTAAGCCTTTAGAAGCACCCACAGACTATACAAACACTCATGAAGTCTTTTAGAGTTAGAATAACCCAACACAATATACAAAAGTTAATGAATTTATCTAGCCTTGGGAACACCCCACAAGTTACAAGTTTATGGAGGACATAGTGACCATAGAATTTATAGTTATCTTTTTATTATTTGGGCTCTAAAATCATGACAAGTGTCATATTCTTCTTGTGAATTTATATATTTTTATCATAGTGAACAAAAGATAGTGTAAGTGACCTTGATAAACTTAGGTGGCCATAAATTTCACATGAAACAACATTTGAGATGCTTTTTTGTCTCATTAGAAAGATATTCATAAGATTTTTTATTAACAATGACAACAAGGCATACATGAAATATCTTATGGATAAAACTATTCATGAAAAATAATAAAATAACCATTCTGCTTTAGTATGGTTAAATTGACTCAAAGGCCATGAGTTCACTACTTTATTAAAATGAATTTGAATAGTCTATTAAAAATAGGGAGTTAAGAGATTCTTAGAGGGGATGGATGATTAGGGAGGAGGTTCCCATTAAAAGAGAAAAGGCATCACAATTTGTATATAATAGAATTATCATAAGGTACAAGGGAGATAATTTCCTTAAATGTCATGAATAAATAGAGAGGGGTCTTAAAACATTGAAGATTTTATGATAGAGAGTGGGTGTAAATCTTGAAGAGGCTTACAGAGAGATAGAGTAGGAGAAGATAGTTACATTTAATGTAGATATAAAAAAGGATATTTTTCATTAAATACTATAAGAATGATTTATTTTCCATTATGTGACTCTAGCTACAAGGTTAAGGTTGTCCATTCACCAGGATTCTATACCATGACTATACTAAGTGTTATAGAGAATGTTATAATCCTAAAGAGAATAATTTACCACATTTTTGAGTGTATAAAAAAATAAATGACATATTACAACAAATAAGAGGTGTTGCATATAATGTGTAAAGATAAACATTCTAGACAAAGTGTGTTTTATTACAGATGTGAGAGATTTTTACAAGTAAAGAAGATCCATGTGATAAAATATGAGACTCTTTATTTTTAGTTAGTTACAAGTTGTAAAAAATAATCTTTAATTTGTTGTATGTAAGGGAAAAGTCATCTAAGGGGATAGAGTTGTGTTAAAGTTATATATACTCTTGTATTAATTTCGTGCATGGTGTGAAATAGAATCTTGTATAGGATAGAACATAATTTTATTGTAGGTGTGTAAGAGTTCCTACAATTTGTTAAATAAATAATATTATATGAGTCTAACACACATTATGGAAGGGAAGAATGCTTGAATCAAATCCATGTCATGAAAGAGAAGCCTATTTTTGAATAAGATATAACATTCAATGATGATAGAACACCATGAGTAGAAGACTTATCATAGATTTTGAAATAATTTCATGCAATATTGGATATGATGGAGGATGCACAAATTTGAAAATATTTTATAGGTGTGAGTGCATAAGAAGGATAAATCATGGTCGTGGGGTTTTTATCCCTATATGAAAGGTTAAATGCTTTGGAGATAAACCAATTATGTAGAGATGAGAGACAAGAAAATGTTAAAATGGAAGAAAGATCTAAGTCCACTTGAATTTTTTTTTTATGTTTTGGTAAAGAGATCACAAAGAAACTCATTAAATGTTTAATTGAATTATTAAAATTATTTAAAGAGGATATTATGGAAGACCCAATAATGGTAAATATTGCATGGAATAACCTTTGTCAACATGTTATTATGTATTGGAAATATATTAGAGTGAAGATATAACAAAAATGAAATAATAAATTGAGTATTTGGGAACAAATGGTTTACAAATAGATGGGTTATGTTATGCACCCAATATTGTATAAATAATTATATAAAAAGCTCCAATTCTTGAGATTTGAGATAGTGAGAAATAATATTTACTTGAAAGGGAATAATAAAGATAAGTTTATAGGTGAGCAAATTAAAGATGTCAGTGAAAGAAAGAAAATTTACTTAAAAGGAAATTGAAAAGTGATGTTTCTACGTGAGAATCCGAAATCTATTTTTAGTAATATAAAATATAAATAAGGATGTTATTTTATAACAAAGTAATAAACCTTTATGATATAGGACATGTAAAAAATGGATTTATCACCATAATAAGGAGTCACATCATTTGATGATGGGAGGTATTTTTTAAAACCCATAATTAAGAAGGGGATAAGTCATCATTAAATAATAAAGGTAATTTAATTATTTATTCAATTTTATAGGGAGGAATGTCTAAAAATAGCTATGGATAAGTTCATGTTTCCATGATGGAAACAATTGAGGTGGTTAAAGTGCATGCTAATGTACATGAGGCACCTAAATTTGGTTTAAAATAAATAATATGAAGATAAAAAAAACATAGTGAATATTGATGACATAATACATACGGATATTTTTTAGAAGAAGCATATGGGAGTAAATCTGGCAACTAAAAACTTTAAGAAAAATTGGAAAAATAGATAAGAGTTGGACAACATATATTTGAGGCATGTAGTAAAGCTTTAAAAAGTGTTTGTGGTTGCTATTAATTCCCATAATGTGGTTAATTTATCTTCAATCCAATTAATGATTTAGATACCAAATAAGAGGTTGAATTATGATTAAACATAGATAATATGTATGAGGAGTATCAATAATAATCATAAAAAAGATATTTCAATTGCAACCATTTGATGTGGGAGAGAAGACTCATAAAATAAATAGAAAAATATGGGAGATATGAATAATGTCACTTATGTGGCATAAAATTAAATAAGGATGAAAAAGAAAGAAAATGTGATCAACCAAGATTTTAAGGAAAGAAGATGAGACATGAAGAAAAAGAGAAAGAATAAATCTCACAAGGGCACACACACATTTTTATAAGAATCATAAAAAGTGATAGAGTATTTGAAAAGCCCATTATTTAAAAAAATAAAGATAGTGTGAATATCTAAGAAACATCTATGAAATATGTGGTCTCAAATTTTCAAATTAATTTGTGATTGTGGTGAAATCAAGGTGAAAATATGAAGAGAAATGAGGTAATTAAAGATTCCTTTGAAGGTGAAGAGAGTGACACACTTGATTTCAACATTTGTGAAGAAGTATAGAAATAAGAATATTAATATTATATTCTTAAGAAACAAGAAGACACAATAAAGAGAATGGTGGCAAGAAAAGACATGAAAACCACTTAGAAATAATATCTAAAAATAGAGAAGAGTTGGAATGTGGAAGGATCCAACAATAAGTTGTAAAATGAATCAATAAATATAATAAGGATTTAAGAGTATTTGGATAGATAATAAAGGTTATTATCCCATAAGGTAACGTAAGATGTAGTTTATATAATATTGGTGGACGAGATCAAATGGTATTGGGTTTTAGCCCATAACAAGATGAAATAGAAAGAAGATAAGAATTTGGTGGAGGTGGATGGAATATGGTAGGTATAATTCCATAAAAATTCACTTATAGGGACCTATAATACTATACAACCTTCATTTATGATAACATAAAAATTATATCAAGTATCTTTATTGTGTTTAGTAGGAATTGAGTCCTTATCCATAAATAAATTTTGATCCTTCATTGATTAAATCTATTACTACACTTTCAAAAGAGATAGAATCTCTATATTTCATGGAGGAGCATCCAAGGTGAATGATATATATTGCAACACCCAAAAATATAGTAGGATAATTTTTTAAATTTTTCAATAAGAGTATGAGGAAATTTATGGGTTCGCATGCAAGATGGTTTACACTTCTCTCAAAATTTTGAGTTACACTATTTTGGAACCACATAGTTACTAAGTCTAAAATTGGCCACATTTATCTCATATATATTTACAAGGTTATAGTCCAATTGAGGTCTCATATATTTTTATATAAGTTCTAAAATTGCATCATTTATTGAAGTGTTCACATTAGTCACATGAAGGCTACCCAATATTATCTCTATTCAATAGAGGCCTCATTCTTATACATTTTTTTCTTGGTGGCCAAAAAATGATTAAATGCTCACAACTTATTTTAATAAATAAAATAATTCATGCTAGATGCAAGGCAACCCAAAAATTTATATTATATTCATAGTGTCATGAACTCCACATAGTGTCTGGTGACACATGAGTTTCATTATAGACTTGATAAATTATCAATTAGTTGAGAAATCCTAATGGATACATTGAACCAATGAAATTATTTGTGTTTCATTATATTTTACTACAAACCTAATGGATTTAATAAGTGATCTACATAATCCAATAGATGCACATGACTAATGAAGAAAACTAATTCCATAGATTCTTTTAGCTTTGAGAAGCACCTATGTACTTTATAAATGTTCACAAAGTATATAGACCTCTAAATTACCCTAGAGAATATAAAAAAATCAATAGAGTTAGTTGGTCTTAGGAACACCCCATGGATTGACAATTTCATAGAGTACATAGTGGCCATGGAATTTACAACTGTTCTGTTATTATTAGGACCTATAAATCATAATTTTTTTCCTTATTGACCATTCACATATGTATTTGATCATAGTGAACATAAAATAGTTGGGCAGCCATAGACATTCATGAAAACATAACTAAATCATAGAAGAATATATGTGGACACTTAATTGTGTATTGAAAAGTTATTAGAGTGAAGAGACAACAAAAAGGAAAAAATAAAGTGAGTAATTGAGAATAAATTGTTTCCAAATTTATGGGTCACGTTATTCACCCAACATTGTAGAAATAATTATGGAAGAATCTCCAAGTCTTGAGACTTTAGAGAAAGAGGGTGGAGGGATGATTCCTTGAAAGGGGTAAGTGCACAAAGTTGGGGGAAAAAAAGGGGCTTACCCATGGACATGATTTTCTTAAAATTTTATAAAGTTGAACTTTTGTAGAAAATTTTAGATATCTACACTCCAAATTTGAAGATGGTGTAAGATCTTGAAATGTAGCATTTCGAGTCTAGTTTCCAGAATAATAATTTTGTTTAAAAATGGTTAAGTATAATTAGGTCAAACATCTAAAAATTGAATAATAACTCCTATTTATTTAATAACATAGAGTATATAAATGATCGTACATATTCAGTATGTGTAACACGCTTAACTAATTCAAAAAAAATGAAGATCATTTTCTTGAATGTGTGTATAAATAGGCCTACTTTGTGACCATATAACCTGTTTTAAACCTAGATCAATGAAAAAAATTACATGAATCTATAAGAATCTATATTTATGGCATGTAGTGGCCAAAAAAAGGTATAGTTAGAAATCAACATAGTTTGAAACTTTAAATTAGTCAAAAAATTATTAAGATCATATTTTTAGAAAGAGGAGAGCATGCTCATTGTGATGGTATTATGTTTTTAAATTTTACTATTTAAAATTTTAGTATATTTAGTGAGCAAATTTGAATTTTGTTATTTTTAATAAAAATCTCAGACTTAGCTATAGATTGATAGGTCTAAGCCTTCGGCTCAAGAATCTAAAACATTATCGAGAATAAAGGATCAGTGTTTAAATTCAAATTGAAATAACATGATCTTGTTATATCTTCATAACACCCAAAAACACAAATTTTCTCTTGAGATTAAATTTTATATATTTATTGAGCTCCCTAATAGTGGAGTTTTTTCATGCGATACATGAAAAGTCCCTATCCTTGGTTAACAAATTAAGGTGTCATGGTATCACATTGGACTTTAAAAATATTATGGGAATTTTAATATGTTGACTGCTTATAATTTTTTTTAAAAAAAAGTGTGACTCATTATAAATTTTAAAATATAAATGATTTTATCATGAGATGTCATTAAATGAATTTTTTAAACCTATCGCCAAAACTTAGCCTTCGGAGTACCAATCTAGTTATGCATCTAAAGTAAATTTGGGATATTTTGAGCCCCTTAAACATAATTTCATGACTATAAAATATGATTTATGGGTTGATCAACTCTAATTTCATCAGATCAATTGAAGAGAAGAAAAAATATTTATTTATACAAGTTTTACATGTATAGAATAAAGTTTTGAGCTCAATAAAATTTAATTTAATTAGCTAATGAATTCAAATGTTGATTAATTAATTTGTGGTAATTATGGTAAAAATGAGCCAAATTAACCTATTTTAATTTGTATATGATGTTCTAAATTCCTTAACCCCATAGACCATACCAAAGTTGAGGAATTTATTTGACATTGGGTCACCCCATGAGTTACAATTTTATGAAGGACATAGTGACCATATAATTTATAGTTAGTTTGTTATTCTTTGGGACATAAAATCATAAAAAATATCATATTCTTGACCATTTATATTTTTAATTGATTATATAGTAAATAAAACATAGTGTAATTGACCTTGATAAATTTAGGTGGCCATAAATTTAAAATGCAACACCATTTGAGATGTTTTTTTGTATCATTGGAAATATATTGATAAGAATTTTTTTTATTAAGAATGCAAATAAGGAATGTGTGAAATATCTAGTGAATAAAAATATTCATTAATAGTAAAAAAATAACCATTTTACTCTAGTATGGTTAAATCAACTAAGTGGCCATGTGTTCACTAGACGATTAAAATGAATTTGAACAGTGTATTAAAAATAGAGATTTAAAAGATTCTCAAGGTGGTGGATGATTAGAGCAGAGATTCTCGTTAAGTGAAAATAGGCACCATAATTTTTATAGAGTAAAATTACCATAGGCTAAATGGGAGACAACTAAAGGAAAGAGAAATGTTGCATGCTAGAATAGACACCATGAATAAATAGAGAGAGGTCTTAAAACATTGAATATTATATGATAGAGAGTGGGTGTAAATATTGAAGAGGATTATAGAGAGATGGAGCACAAGAAGAGAGTCATAGTTAATGTGGATACCAAAAAGGATTTTTAACATTTAATACTATATCAATGATTTTTTTCCATTGTGTGACTCTAGTTATAAGGATAATGGTGTCCATTCACTAGGACCCCATACAATGAATACACTAAGTGTTACTATAACATGTTATAATCCTAATGAGAATCATTTTCCACATTTTTGAGTGTATAAAACAATATATGACATATTCAAACAAATAAGAGGTGATGTATAGAATGTGTAAAGATATAAATTCTACTCAAAGTGTGTTTTTTACATGTGTGAGAGAGTCCTGCAAGTAAAGAAAATACATGTGATAAAATATGAGACACTTTATTTTTAATTATTTATAAGTTGTGAAACATAATCTAGAGAGAGAGAGAGAGAGAGAGAGAGAGAGAGAGAGAGAGAGAGAGAGAGAGAGAGAGAGAGAGAGAGAGAGAGAGAGAGAGAGAGAGAGAGAGAGAGAGAGAGAGAGTTGTGTTATATTTATATATACTCTTATATTAGTTTAGTGCATGTTGTGAAAGAGAAACATGTTTATGCCAATTATAATCTGTGAAATACAGTCTTACATAATATAGATTATAATTTTGTTTTAGGTGTGTGACAAGTCCTACAAGCTATGAAATAAATAATCTTGTATTAGTCTAACACACATTGTGGAAGGGAAGCCTTCTCTAATAAAATACACATGCTAAAAGAGAATCCTATTTTTGAATAAGATATGACATTCAATGAATATATAACACCATAAGTAGAATACCTAACATAGATTTTGAAATAATTCCATGTAAGATTGGATATGATGGAGGATGCATAAATTTGAGAATATTTTGTAGGTGTGAGTGCATATGAAGGATAAATCATGGTCATGGGGTTTTTATCCCTATATGAAAGGTTAGATGCTTTATATATAAACCAGTTACATAGAGAGAAGAGATAAAAAAGGATAAAGTGGAAGAAATATCTATGTCCACTTGATATGTTATTTTATGTTTTGTTAAAGAGATCCCAAAGAAACCCATGACATTTATAGTTGAGTCAATAGAATAATTTAAAGAAGATATTATAGAATATCACATGATGGTAAATATTTCATGTAATAACCTTTTTCAAATTTTAATTATGTATTGGAAAGATAATAGAGTGAAGATATAATAGAAACAAAAGAATACTATGAGTATTTAGGAACAAATGGTTTCCAAATTTATGGATCATGTTATGCACCCAATATTGTATAAAGAATGGTGTAAGAAGCTCCAATTCTTGAGACAATGAGAAATAATATTTCATTGAAAGGGAATAATAAAGATAAGTTTATATGTGAAAAATATAAAGATGTGAGTGAGAAAAATAAATCTACTTAAGATGAAATTGGAAAGTGATGTTTCCATGTGAGAATCCCAAATCTATTTTTAGTGATATCAAAAAAAAAGAAGGGAGATAGTTGATAGTAAAATAATAAACCTTGATGAAATAGGATGTGTAAGTAATGGACTTATGACCCTAATAAGGAGATACATCATTTGATGATGGGAGATATTTTTGAAACCCCATATGTGGCAAGGGGATAATCCATTATTAAAGGATAATGGTAATGTAATTTTTTATTAAATTTTATAGGGAGGAAAGTCTGAAGACAACCATGAATAAGTTCATGTTTCCATGAAGGAAATAATTGAGGTGGTTGAATTCCATGTTAATTCATATGAGGTGGCTTTGGTTGAAAATAATGCATATGAAGATAATTAAAATAGATTTAGTATTGATGATATAATACACATGGAGATTTTTTATAATGCACATATGGGAGTCAATATTGTAACTAGAAAATTTAAGAAAAAATGTGATAAACATATAAGAGTTGAACATATATTTGATGCACATATGGGAGTCAATCTTGTAACTAGAAAATTTAAGAAAAAATGTGATAAACATATAAGAGTTGGACAACATATATTTGAGGCATGTAACAGAGCTTTAAAATTTTTTACGGTGACTATTAATTCTTATAATGTGGTTGATTTATCTAAAATCCCATCAATGATGTACATACCAAATAAGAGGGTGAATTGTGAGTAAATATAGATTGATAATATGTATGAGGAGTATCAAGAATAATTAGATAAAGAGACATTTCACTTGAAATAGTTTGTTATGGGAGAGAAGACTCTCATAAAATAAATAGAAAAATATGGGAGAGGTGAATAATGTCACTTATCTAGCATAAAATTAAACAAGGATGGAAAAGAAATAAAATGTGATCAACTAAGATTTGAGGGAAAGAAGATAAGACATGAAGAAAAAGAGAAATAAGAACTATCACAAGGGAATCCACACATTGCTTTAATGAGTAGTCAAAGCGATAGAGAATTTTAAAGTCCCATTATTTAAAAAAATCAATATAATGTAAATATTTAGTAAGCACCTACAAAATATATAGTCTCAAAGTTTCAACTTAATTTGTGATTGTAGTTAATGAAAGCTGAAAATATGAAGATAAATTAGGTATTTAAAGAGGAATTACAAGGTGAAGAGAGTGAGACATTAGAGTTTAAAATTTGTGAAGAATTTAGAAATAAGAATATTATTATAATTGTCTTAAGAAATAGGAAGACAAAAGAAAGAGAATGGTGGTAAGTGAAAATATGGAAACCACATAGAAATAATATCTAAAAATAGAGAATATTTGGAATTGGTTGTAAAATGAATCAATAAATATAAGAAGGATTAAAGCATATTTGGATAGATATTAAAAGTTATTATCCAATAAGATACAATAATATTTAGTTTAGAAAATCTTGGTGGACAAGGTCAAATGGTGGTGGGTTTTAGCCTATAACAAGATGGAATAGAAATAAGAGAAGAATTTGGTGGATGTGGATGGAATATGATGGGTCTAATTCCATAAAAGAACACATCTATGGACCTATAATAATATGCAAGCATTGATTTATGATAACATAAAAATTATATCAAGTATAATTAATGTATTTCATGGGCAATGAGTCATTATGCATAAATAAATTTTGATCCTTCATTGATTAAATCTATTACAACACTTTAAAAAGAGATATAATATTTATATTTGATGGAGGATCATCCAAGGTGAATGATATATCTTGCAACACTCAAAACTATATTAGGATTTTTTTTTTAAAAAAAATCAATAAGAATATGAGGTAATTTATGGGTTCAAATGTTGGTCACACTTCTCTGGAAATTTTGAGTTACATTATTTTAGAGACCACATAGTTACTAAGTCTAAAATTAGCCACTCTGCATTCATCATGTTCCCAAGGTCACAATTCAATTAAGGTTTCATATATTTTTATGTAAGTTATGGAATTGCATCAATTATTTAAATGTTCACATTTAGCACATAAAGGCTGCCAAATATTATCTCTCTTGAGTAGAGGCCTCATTGTTATTTGCTTATTTATTGGTGTCTAAAAAGTGATTAAATATTCACAACTTATTTTAAGCAAATAAAATAAATCATGGTGGATGCAAAGCAATATAAAAAGTTATTTTATATTCATAGAGTCATGAACTCCACATAGTGTCTAGTGACACATGAGCTTCACTATGGAATCGATAAATTATTTATTAGTTGATAAATACTAATGGATACATTGGACCAATGGAATTTTATGTGTTTCAATAAATTTCATTGTAGACCTAATGGATTTAGTAAATGACCTACATAATCCAATAGATGCACAAGAGTAATAAAGTGAACTGATTCCATGGATTCTTTTACCTTTGAGAAACACCTATAGACTTTATAAATGTTCCAAAAGACTATAGACCTCTAAATAAACCCATATACTATAAAACATTTCATAAAGTTAGTTGGCCTTAGGAACAACCCATGGAGTCAAAAGTTCATAGAGAAAATAATGTCCATAGAATTTAAAGCTATTCTATTATTATTATGAACTATAAATCATGAAAGTTTTCTCTTTATTGAACATTCAAATATGTCATTGATCAAAGTGAATACAACATAGTTGGGTGACCCTAAAAAAATTCCTATATATGTAGCTAAATCATAGAAAGAATATATGTGGACACTCAATTGTGTGTTGAAGAGATATCAGAGTGAAGAAACATTAAAAAGGAAAAAATAGAGTGAGTAGTTAGGAATAAATTGTTTCCAAATTGATGGTTCATGTTGTTCACCCAATTTTGTAGAAATAACTATAGAAGAATCTCCATGTCTTGAGACATGAGAGAGAGAGAGAGAGTGAGAGATGAAGAATAATTCCTAGAAAGGTAATGATCAAGATATATTTACATGTGAACAACTCAAAGATGTGAGTGAAAAGAGTAAAATTTCCTTGATAGGAAAGGGGAAAGTGATGTATCCATGTGAGAATCCCAAATATATTTTTATTAAAATCAAATAGAATTAAAGATGTTAGTATAATGTAAGTGAATAAATCCTCATGGAAGAAGGATACCAATCATTTGATTATGGGAAAGACTTTTCGAAATCACATACGTGAGAAGGGGATTAATTATCATTGGAGGATAAAGGAAATGGAATTTTTATCTCTATTTTGTAGGAAGGAAAAGATAATGACATCCAATAAGAAGTTGATGTTTCCATGAAGGTGGAAATTGAGATGGATGAGGTGCATGTTAATTCACATGAGGAGCATGTTGTTTAATATCATGCATATGAAGAGGAACAAAATAGAGTGAATAAGTATGTGAGAATAGACATGAAAGTTATTGAGAATGGGAATTTGGGATTCCATCTTATGAGTGAAAGCTATCTGAAAAATGTGAGAAACATAGAAGAGTATAATATCATGTACTGAAGGCATGTAGAAGAGTTGGAAAATATGACTATGGGAGATTTTGATTCTAATAATGTAGATGATTTATGTGTAGGTCCAATACTGATGAAGTAATAAAAAAAAAAGGAGGAATTATGACTCAATCCAACATGATTACATATATGAGGATTATAAAGTATAAGTGTAACAAAAGAGATTTCACTTTCAAAAGTTTGATGTGGAAGAGAATATTCTCATAACTAAAATGTAAAAATATGGGGAAAGTTCAAAATTCACATTTGTGGCATAGAAGTAAATAAGGAGGAAAATATGGAGAATGTAGTCAACCTGGAGTTGATGCAAAGAAGATGATAAGCTAAAAAAATAGAAATATGGTTTATCACAATGGTAACTAAGAATTGTTACGAGGATAAATAAAGGTTATATAAGCTTTCAAAAACTCATTCTTGATGAAATAAGTATAATAGTGTGAATATAGAGGAAACAATGATGACAATTGTAAAGTCTCAAATTTTTAAACTAATTTGTGATTGTATTTAATGTGTAGGTATAGATATGTAGATAAAAGAGGCATATAAATATGCCTTAAAAATTAAAGAATGTGATATACTCAAGTCAAATTTTGTTATTATTTTATATTTATTATGATCAATTCAGTTTTATTAGAGCCTCATCCCAAACTCATTAATTTAAGTGGATTTGCAGTTAAATAATTGATGAACAGATCTACCTTAAAAAGATATATGGATTGTGAAATGTTATAATATTATATCCACTCATAAAATTTAAAATGTTTTAATAATAAATGAAGATTAAAAATATATATTATAAAATGAAGTTTGATTAGTTTTAAATTACTTTTCTAATGCCAAGATATTTTTTATGGGCTACAAATCTTATCTCGCAACGTCTACGCATCTTTAAAAATAATTATATACTCACATTTGGAAACATGTAATAATATACATGCATGAATTGAATCCAACATAAATAATCTATTGAAATATAAAACATCAATAATCTTTTTGACATCTCCAAATAAGAATTTGTGAGTAGTACACTTGTCTTTTATGGGAACGTGAAAGCATCTTTTATGAGTTATGTTTATATTTGTATTGTGAGGTAATTCGTGAATGAAATTTTAGGTAGTTGTTAATTTCATGGAGATTTAATATTTTAATAAATATTATGCCATAAGATATTACAATATCAAAAAATATTAAAAATCCTTAATGTAGCATGGGGTTGAGAGCCCTAGATTTCAAAAGTGTATATGATTTTTTACCATGACAAAATAGAAATTTTGATGGGTTATGTTTTTATTAATGGCACCAAAACATGGAACATAGGCTCCAAAGAGTTTCATCTTCTCATGGTCATATGTGACACTATAATGAATTTGTGCAACAAATATTTATCTAACTAATAATTTGTCAAAACATCAAGTCTAGAAGAGTATTAGTGCAAACAAAAATATTTTATTAATATAATTTAAAGCATATGTTTTGGTGTAGTTAAAATCTTTACTTGATATTTCAATTGAAGATAATGTTCATTGTTATTCATGAGGCAACAAAGATGAATTTTGAAGGTCATACATGATTAAGAGTTATGATTTGTTTATGTCTATATCTAATTGAGTCTATAAGCTATAAAAATTGGGATGTTTTATTTTGATGTTTGTGATCCACTAGAGAATATTCAAACTATCTTGATATTTATTAAGACCTTAAATTTGATACAAAATCAAGACATCACACCAAGTGTGATACAAATTAGTGAAATATAAGAAGTAAGAAAACATGGTATGAATAAGGATAAGCATAAATCTTCATGCTTGAATATCGTGCATGAAAGTACAACACATATAAGACCTATAAAAATATATAAGTATTCATTATTGGTAATATAAATATTATATCAAGTATTATTCAAGTACTGAGTGAATACCAAACCCTTATCTAAAAACAAAATTGGAGGTTTTATTTATTAAATCTATTGATACACTTGTAATAGACATAACATATTGGTACTTTATGCATGAGCATCTAATGTGAATAATAAATCCTTCAACACCCAGAAATATATTAGAAATTTTATATAATTTTTCAATAAGAGACTTAAAAAAATTTTGGGTTCACATTTTGGGTCACACTTCTCTTACAAATCTGAATAATAACATTTGGGAGGCCAAATACTTCATAATTCTAACAATTTCTACTCTCATTTTGTATATGTTGTGAAGGACATAATTCAATATTTTTATCAAATAAATTCATGAGTCATAAAATGGCCCTAATTTCCTACGTGGTCGAGTCAGTCGCATAGACTCTATCCAAAAAAACACTTTATTAAAAAATAATCATTACTAATTTTTATATATCGATGGCTAAAAAATAATAAATGTTCATAAATTATTTTTAAAAAATAAAATAAGTCATAGTAGCATTGATAAAATATGAAAATGAATTATATATTCACAAAGTCATGAAATCCATGGAGTAATTAGTGGCCCACATACTTTACTATAAACCTAACAAATTATCAATTATTTCATAAACTCTAATGGATCTATGAGATCAATAGAATGATTTTTTTATTTTAATGGTTTTCACTAAAGACCCAATGAGTTTTAATTGATCAACATAATATAATAAATGCTCAAGAATAATGGAGTGTATATGTTCCATCATTTTTCCTAGCCTCTAGAAACACCCATAGACCATAAAAACATCAAAGAATATTTTAGCCTCATAATCACCCCATAGACTATATGAAATTTAATGGAGTTATTTGGACTTGGGAACACCCCCGAAAGTTTCAAGTTTATGGAGGATAGAGTGGCCACATAATTTACATTTAGTTTATTATTTTTGGGGCCTAAAATCATGACAAGTTTCACCTTATTAACCATTTCCATTTTTATTTGATCACAATGAACATATCACAATGCAAGCAACCTTGAGAAAATGTTTGTGGCCATAAGTTTCAAATGAAACACCATTCGATATTTTTTTGTTTCATTGAAACGATCTTGATAAGAGCTTATGATTAACAATGGACACAAACTATGAAATATATTGTGAATAAATATATTAACTAATAATAATCTAGGAACCATATTGGTTTAGTATGGTTTAATTATACTAGGGGAAACATGTTCACTAGTCTATTACAAATAATTTGAATTGTCTCTATAAAATTAAAAATAAAGAGCTAAGAGATTCTATACGGAATGTATGATTAGAGAGGAAGTTCCCATTGGGTGAGAAAATGGGTCATAATTTTTATAGAATAAAATTATCATAAGGTACAAGGGAGATAACCAAAGGAAAGAGAAAGGCCATCAGTTAGAATATAGACCATAAATAAATAGAAAGAAGTCTCAAAATGTTAAATATTCTATGATAAAGAGTGGTTGTATATCTTGAAGAGGTAGAATGATATATATATATATATATATATATATATATATAGAGAGAGAGAGAGAGAGAGAGAGAGAGAGAGAGAGTCAATTGATGTATATACCAAATTTAATTTTATTCATTCAATAGTATAATAATTATTTTTTTCCACTGTGTGACTCTAGCTACAAGGGCAAGTGCATCCATTCACTAGGACTCCCTACCATGACTACAATAAGTGTTATAAGAACATGTTATGATCATAATTAGATTTATTTTCCACATTTTTTGGGTTGAAAAAAAGAGATGAAATATTCCAAAAAAGAAGAGGTGTTGCATATAAGGCATAAAGAGAAACATTCTAGTCAATGTATGTTTCTTGGTAGGTGTGAGAAATTCCTACAAGTAAATAATATCCATACGATAAATTATGAGACTATTTTTTTAGAGAGTTAGAAGTTGTGAAATATAATCTTTAATTTTTTTTATATAAGATAAAATTCATATAAAAGGAGAGATTTGTATTTATTTTATAAATAATCTTATTTTAGTATAATGAAATTTATGAAAGAGAAACATGTTTATGTCAATTGTATGTTATGAAACAGAATATTACATAAGATGAATTAAAAGTTTTTTATAAGTGTGTGACAAATCATACAAGTTATGAAATAAAGACTTTTATATGACTCTAACACACATTTTGGAATGGAATCCTACTTGAATAAGATACAATTGGTGAAAGAGAAGCTTGTTTGTGAAGAATATACGACATGCAATGGAAAAAGAGCATGGTGAGTAGAATACATGGAATAAAATTCAAAATGATTCTATTAATATTGGATATGATAGAGGATGCAAAAATTTGAGAAGATTTTATGAGTTAGAGTGAATATGAAGGATATAAAAATGTGGTCGTGGGATTTTTATCCCCATATTGAAGGTTATATGTTTTAGAGATAAGCTAATTTAGAAGATATGAGACACACTCAAAGGTTTAAATGGAAGAAAGAGATAAGTCTACTTGAAATGTTATTTTATTTTTTAGTTAAGAGATCCTAGAAATGCTCATGAAATGTGTAGTTGAATTAGTAAAATTATTTGAAGAGGATATTATAGAAAACCCCACGAGGATAAATGTTAAAAGGAATAACTATTTTCAACATAAAATTATGTATTAGAAATATATTAGAGTGAAAATTTAACAAAAAGGAAAGAATAAAGTTAGTGGATGGGAACAAAGGGTTTGACCCATTTCTACACCCAATATTTTATTAAAAAATGTTGGAAGAAGCTCCATGCCTTGAGACATGAGATAATGAGAAATATAATTTCCTTGCAATGGAATGAGATAGATGAGTTTATATGTGATTAGTTTAAAGAAGTGGGTGAAGGAAATAAAATATCTTTAAGAGGAAATGGGAAAATTATTTTTCCATGTGAGAAGCCCAAGTCTATTTTTAATAATATCAAAGAAAAATAAGGATGTTAGTTGACATTAAAATAAGAAACTTTCATGAAAGAGGACGTGAAAGTAATGGATTTTTCACCATATGAAGGAGACCCATTATTTGATGATGCCAGATATTATTATAAGTCCATAAGTGGGTAAGGGTTAAATCATCTTTCAAAGTTAAAGTTAATGTAATTTTTGTTTCAATTTTTTAGGGAAGAATGTCTAAAGATAGCCAGGAATAAGTTAAAGTTTCCATGAAGGAAACAATTGAGGTAGTTGAAGTTTATGTTCATGCACATGAGGTTCCTTCCATTGAAGATCACACATAGTAAGAAAAAGAAAATAATAGAATGAATAATGATGTTATAATATACATGAAGATTATGGAGAATATGCAGTTGGGAATCCATCTTGTAACTAAAAATATAATAAAAAATATGAGAAGCAAAGAAGAGTGTGGACAACATATCTTTGGGGCATGTAAAAGATGCTGAATTTTTTTTGGGAAACTAAAAATTGGCACAATGTGGTTGATTTATCGAAAATCCCATCAATGATGTGGATACCAAATAAGGGGATGAATTTTGATTCAATCTAGCATGCTAATATGTACGAGGATTTGCAAGATTAAGTATAAAAAAGAGATTTAACTTGTAATAGTTTGATGTGGATAACATACTCTCATAAAATAAATGGAAAAATATGGAAGAGGTGAAGAAATTTTCTTATGTGGCATAAAAGTAAATAAGAAGGAAAAATAAAGAGAATGCAATCAACCTAAATTTGAAGGAAAGAAGATGATAAGTGAAGAAAAAGAGAAATAAGAAATATCACAATGGAAACCATACATTATTCCAAGGATTAGAGTCTTTGAGAAGCCCATTATTGAAAAAATTCAAGATAATAGTGTGAATATTTAGCAAGCACATATGGAAGCTATAAAGTCTCAAAATTTGAGACTAGTTTTTTATTTTAGTTAACTTAAGGCACGCTGATGAAGATAAAGAAGGAATTTAAAGAGGATTTAAAATGTGAAGAGTGTGAGACACTTGAGTTCACAAGTTGTGAAGAAGCAGAGAAAGATTAATATTATATTAATATTCTTATGAAATAAGAAGACAGAAGTAAGAGAATGATGGAAAGAGAAGATATGGAAACCATGTGGGATTAATATCTAAAAATAGAGAGGATTAGAAATTCGATGGCTCAAACAACATGTTTTATAATAAAATAATAAATATAAGAATGATTTAAAAGGATTTAGCTAGATATAAATGGTTATTGGCCCACAATAAAACACAATATTGACCATAGAGAATCATGGTGGAGAAGTTCAAATAGAAGGGAGTTTGAGCCCATAAGAGAAGAATTTGGTGGAGGTGGATGGGATATGGTGGTTGTAATCCAATAAAATGGAAAGGAGTGAGAAAATATTTGTAGAAGAGATAATATTAGAATCCAAAAATAATATGGAAGACAAAAATAAAACATATAAATTAGCTTAAATATTCAGTGTGTAAAAAGTGAATGATATGCTCATAATTCTTAGTGGCTAATAAAGTGATTTTAACATTTATTCCATTCATGTGAGAAGGAGCTTACATTTTATTTACCTAAGGTTTTTGATGCAGGAGGATCTAAGGTGAATGGGAAATATTGCATCACCAAAAAATATAGTATGTATGTAATTTTTCAATAATATTTATAGTCAATTTATTGGTTCACATTTTGGGTCACATTTCTCTTCTAACTCTATGTTTCAATGTCTAAGATACCACATAGTTCATAAGTTTAATTTTATCCACCTTCCTTTCATATTTTTCCCAAAGGTCATTATTCAATAAATGTATCACATATATTTATATAAGTTCTATCATGGTATCAATTTTATAAGTGTCTACGTCAGTCGCACGGGGGCCACCTAGTAATCTCTATGTTCAATAGAGGCCTCATTTTTAAAAAATTAGTAGTGGTCACAAAGCATAAAATATCTTGTGAATAAAATTGTCTCATGAATAAATATCCAAGAATCATTTTGGTCTGATATGGTCCAATTATCTTAGAGGCCACATGTTCTTGAGTTAGTTAAAATAAAGTTAAACAATCTCCAAGAAACTAAAAACAAAGAAATGAGATATTTTTATAAGGATGGTGGATTAGAGAGGAGGTTCCCATTAGGATAGAAAAGAGGCCATATTTTGTATATGTGAGAATGCCCAGTGGGTATAAGGTATATGACCTAAGGAAAGAGAAATGACACAAGATAGAATATAGGATATGAATATAAAGAGAGAGGCCTTAGATAAGGTTAGGGAATATGTAACAAGGAGTAATTTTAAACCCTAGAGAGGGTTAAATAGAGATATAGTATGAAAATAAAATCATAGTTAATTTCAATACTAAAAAATAATTTTTCGGGTGGGGGAGTTAGCTCAGTTGGTTTCATGGATTGAGGTCAATTGCATCGTGCTCCGCAGGTCAGTTGTTCAAGTCCCCCCACCCTGTGGTACCAGAGGGCATGCCGACTCATCCGCGCCGCCAGTCATGTTAAAAAGTTTACCCGGTGGGCACCTGGGGGTTTTTCGGCAACGGTTTCCTCCCGGTCTAAGTAAAAATATATAATAATAATAATAATAATAATAATAATAATAATAAAAATAATAATAATAATAATTTTTCATTAAATAAGATGATAATGAATGTTTTCCAATATGTGACTATATCTACATAGAAAATGGATTGCGTTTACTAGGACCCTTTACTATGATTGCACAAATACTTCAACCTATTTCAAGCCTTGTGAGATCATCAACTTATACTATAATTTATGTTATTTTTATGTTTATGTAATATGAAATGCACAACACTATAGAGAGGAGACAAATATCTAAATTGAAATTCCACTCACATGTGCAATAGAGTTACATTCACTGTGATTATAAGCATGTTAGATATGTTATAACTCAATTCAAATATCATTGATATCACTTGCCCTTGAGATATGTATGTGTTGTGGGGGACAATGGTAGTTATCTTATGCATGTTTTAAGATAAGTAGAACACGCAACATCATTAATGTTATAACTTTATGATGGATAACTAAAGTGTTAATCCTATGGAGTGTTATCATAGGAAAAATATATTAAAGTGTAGGATCTGATGTCTCATATTTATCCCTCATTATTCTTATGCAATTCATAACTGATGTTTGCCCACTTTGCACACTCTGGGACAAGGATGTTCTCTTAAGGGATGCATTCAATCAATCACAACTTGTGATCCTGGGGCTTGACAAGATCAGACAAAGGGTGTTCTAGCCTTAAAAAATACATTTAGATGTGTCTACATATATAATTCATTGATTGGGTTGATGATATAGAAGGTATGCCCCACACTAACCAACTTTTGGTATGTTCTGAGAGATTTGGCTATAAGAGAAAAATTGTTGCCATGTCTCACTTGTGTTAAGTTAGAGAGGATCCTTTTAGGTGTTCTCATAGGAATAATCCATGAAAGTGTAGGAGATAATGTATTTTATCTATCTCTCATGGTTATCCTCAAATACATGATTGAAGTTTACTTAGTTTGCACATTTAGGGATGAGGAGATTCTCTTAAGAGATATGTTTGGTCAATTGTAACTTGCATTATTGGAGCCCGATCAAGGTCAGATAAGAGTAATTGTAGCCTTAAAATGCCTATATAGATGTGTACACATATATGGTTAATAGAGTTTACTAATGATGCATAATATATTCTCCCCATTGACCAAATTTTGTCCCTTTGAGAGATATTTGGCTAACATATAAATTTTATTATCATGTTTCATTAGTGTCAAGTTAGAGATAATCCTCCAAGGTGTTTTTAGAGGACTTATCCATGAAAGCATAGGAGTTGAAATCTCATCTATATCCCTCATGGTTATCATATAATGTGTGACCAAATTTCTCTCACTTTACACACTCAAGAATGAGTAGATTCTCTTAAGGGATGCATCTAATCAATTGCAATTTACACTCCCAAGGCCTGATCGAGACCAAATAAGGTTTTTAATAGCCTTAAAATATCAATCCAAACATGTTTACATCGATAATTCATTGATTGGGTTGACAATCTAGAGTATATTCCCTCTATTGACCAACTTTCAGTTTGTTGTGAGAGATTTAGCTGTAAGATAAAACTCATTGATGTGTCTCACTCGTGTTGAGTTAGAATCCTCTACGGTGTTCCTAGAGGACTCATCCATACAAGTGTAAGAGCTAATGACTTGTTTCTATCCCTCATGTTTCTCCTTCAATATGAGACCAAAGTTTACTTACTTTTCACACTTAGGGATGAGGATATTCTCTTAAGGGATGCATTCATTCAAATGTAAATTACACTCCCAAGGCCCAAATAATGATTATTAGAGCCTTAAAACACCCATCCAAACATGTTCATGCATATGGTTGATTGATTGGGATGATGAGGCATAAAATATATCCATACTAATGAAATTTTGGCCCTTTAAGAGATATTTAGATATGAGAAAATACTCATTTCCATGGATCACTTGTGTTGCGTTAGAGAGAATCCTCTAGGGTATTCTCAAGGGACTCATCTGTGCAAGTGTAGGAGATGAAAACTCATATTTATCCCTCATGGTTATATACAAGAAATTTTAATTTCATTACAAGATACTTAGGCAATCTATACTCTCATTTGGCCAATATTTAAACCGCTTAATCCTTACAAGGTTTCTTAAGGTCTTATTCTATTCTTACCATAGGTATGTTTTACCTTTCTAGGTATATCCACACTATCCACTATGAGTAAATTTTTTATTATTTAAGGATTATCCTTGTAGATTGATCCTTTCAAGATAAATAAAATCCTTTCTCAATATCACACACTCTATCCTATCTACTCTATAGTTTTCACTATTCTTAACACTTTGAACATTACTCCTTAAGCCTTAATCATAGGCATACAATTAGTCCATTGATAAACACTTGTAAAAAAATATTTAATGTTTTGATCCATACTTTTATGGTCTATTACACTAGAAAACCTATCTTAATTATTTGATAAATATGCCTTAATATGTTCATACTTGATTTTTTCCATCTTCTTTAGTTGTTTATACTACAATCTCAGTTATCTCTTTAAGGCAACTTTCATTATTTGGCATTGTCTTATCTCTACTATCAATTGGATTCGACATCTTAACTTGGATTAATGATGTGATTATGAAACAAATTAACCTTAACCTACCATGGGGAAATTTTAATCTTAGCTTTCCAATAAAATGCTAACATGTCATAAAGGAAACCTTGTTTTTATTCTTTTTGTGTCATAGCAAGAGAAAGAATGGTAGTTGATATCAATATAAAACATCACTCAACCTTTACTAGGATTAAGTATTTGAGGTCTAATTAAATACCCTTTAACTATAGGTCTATCTATTTATTGTATGTATATGTTTACAAATTTTGTCTTTTAGCTTTATCTTCTATGATTAGTTTTACAAGATAAATAAGTCTCTTTGGATGGTTTTGCCAAATCCATTATAATTATTATCAATTCCCTTTGATGTTTAATTTTAGGATTAAATAGCTAAGAATACCAATATCTTCTCAACCATTTTCTCCTTAGCATAGCTTTTCCTTATTTTGTCTTCTTTGATGTAGAATCCACCCTTCTAGATGAGTGCTAAGGTATGTTTATGTTTACATCAAGGTAAAGTTAATTTTACATCATAGAAACAAAATCTTAAGTACCTTTCCCAAGGTTCATGCTCTTACAGCTAATGACAAGGTATTATAAGCCTTTAAATGCACTTTGAATATTTGAGCATAAGATTTTTGTAGGAAAACTTTGCAAACATGCTAGAAATGCCAATATCAAGACTCGAACTACTTGAACACCCCTGCATGACCCAAATAGGACTCTAAATATAGTTAATATATATTAATATGATGAATCCCTCATATAACATGTTATTTCACATAATAATATCCATCCCTTATACAATTTTTTTTACTCATACTACCCATGCATATTTTGGAGAAACTGATAAATTTGATACATATATCCAAATTGATATGTAAGGAAATGTAAATAAAATAAGTAAATAGTAAATATCACATGTAAATTTAAAATATACATAATGATAGAGTAACTAACTTCAATCAATCTGTGGTTTTTTAAACTCCCATATGAAGTATTAATGATCACTAACCAATAATATGTGTAAACATTAAATGATCAAAGTAGAAAATAAACATAGGTAAAGGAAGATTATTTACCAAATATTATATATGTGTATATGCAAATTTATATGTTATAATGACATAAACAATAGGACATACATTAAGAAAACATGTAGACCATAACATGTACATATACAAAATAAGCTATATAGGTATACAATGTGGGCCATATCAACATACAACATTGATTTTGCCTCCAACTAGACCCCTAACACAAAAACTAGTTCTCCTTTTCCTCATTACCTCTAGATAAATTGTGTTTTTTTGTCATAGATGTAGGCCAAGGGTACTGGATGCCTCAATACGAGGACAGATTCTCATCTCAACATGTGATTCATCAAGTATTTGATCCAAAACCTTTGAAAATTTTCATGTCTACACAACATATGAAATATAAAATTTAATACATTTAAAATTATATATTGAAAATGATAATTTTTTCATGAATAAAATTTGAAAAATGATTCTATACTCACTATATTCCACCTAAATGGTTGTCTAGGTATAAAATATTATGTATACACTCATGATGGATAATCCTATAGATTATACATATTTTTTTAGATCTATATGCGCATACATTTATGTAAATATGACATAGAATATCATTTCTTGAAGACAAATTTATTTTTTACTATGTGTTCACAATAGAATCCTTGTTTGAATCATGACCTTTTATAGAGTAATGAATCCTCATATGTAGCCAAAACACTAGACAAACCTTGTTGTTATCCATGAGGGGTGCCCAAAACATCCCTCATCATCTATAAAATCAACAAATTAATAATGCATGAATCCAATGCGCATGATAAAAAAAACTATGACTATAATATAAATCATAAGACATAGTCTTTTATTCAATGGATAATAAATATATATGAATAACTATGTAATTTGAAAGTTTTCAAACCTTAGTATAGGGTATAACAGTACCAATTGTAGTCTCTATAATAGAATCTAGACCTGTTGAGGTACCCAAAATATCACTAATCATCTATATAAGTAATAAATAAAAATTTCAATCAAATAAATTAGTCAAATAAGTAAACACATACATACATACATACATACATACATACATACATACATACATACATACATACATACATACATACATACATACATATATATATATATATATATATATATAGATATATATATATATATATATATATATATATATATATATATATATATATATATATATATATATATATATATATATATATATATATATATATATATATATATATATATATATACAAACATAAATAAATTAAAATTAAACCTATGTATCAAATACAAATGGTGAATTAGATAACTCCTACACATCAAGATGATGTGTCTTAATTGGAGTTATGAAAGCTACTAGAACTTTCATAGTGCCTGGCATGCTAGTGTCACATGAGCTACTAAATCATCTACATTTGATGTATGCTCTATCATGCTAATCTCTTGAGGTCCTGAATCAACTACATAAGGAATACACTCAGGCATCTTGTGCCGTGAGTTACTGAAGGAGATATATATTGAATACACTAAGAAGTAATAGTATGTTGTAAAAATGTATGACTAGTTTCCATAGTTGTAGTCCATGTATTGCATACCTAAATAGGAGGTCTCATACACTTCCTTCCACAAGGTGTTAAATGATGTATAGGAATTGTGGCATGAATAGAGGAAGGAGGGGCGCTAACACCAATATAAATACAACCAAAACCAATAGCACCACTACCATTGACACCAAAACCACTACCACCAACACCACTAGTGTCACTACTATTAACACCAATACCACTACTAGACATCTCACCTACTATAGGTTGAGTAAAATTCCTCAATGTATGCATAACATGGTCAATCATAACTTGTATTAGACTCTTAACCACCTCAAGGGTGCCCATATATATGGTATAATGCAAAAAAATTATGTTTATAAACATGTTTTCTTATATTTCTATGAACTTTGTTATGATTTTTTTGGTCTTTCTTGAAACCAGGTCTATCAAATGAAGACCCACCTCCCCTACCTTTTGAGGACTTCATGTCAAAATAATTTGGAAATTATTGAAACAAAAACTCATAATAAAGTTCTTATAAAGTATAATGTAACCTCATTATTTTTTCATGGAGGCTCATCAAACACCATGCACCACTTATGTAAAAAGCTATTTTGTGTCCCTTCGTGAACACATCAATAAATGCTAATATGTTTACAAATTGACAGTGGTGGTTGGTTGGTTCCAGGCCTAGTAAAAAAATCACACACATCTTATTTTGTTATATTTTAATTAACATCCTCATATGATAATTTATCAACATAGAATTATTTGAGGACCTCTCCTCAATGCATATTACATCAAGTTGTGAAGTAATATTTTTTAAATCCTTAAAAACAATCTCTAGTGTATTGGCGAGTGAATTGCATGCACTATTACTGAGGAATGATGCAAACCATTTATGATGATTTGTAATTTTTAATGTTTTGCATTGTAATATCCATACAATTGAACTTCTTCTTATGCAAAATCAAAATTTTCATGGTCTTGTTATACATTTTATTCACACAATGGATCTATTGTTTAATTATGTATATAGATTTATAGAAATATAAGTTTTTTTATGAAATGAAAGATAATATAATTAAAATATAATTTCAAAATCCTATACACAAAAAAATATAAATCCAAATGGAAAATTTTAAATTTAATAATAAACATACTTGAGATAGAAACAAAAATGATTAATCTTGTTGGTGGGATGTAAATGAAAAGCATACACACATAATATAAAACCCTTCAATGAAATCCTATAGAAAAACCAATGGGTTTAAACAAAATGGGGGAGAAATGAAAATGAAACAAAGGGTGTACTCCATTACAGCTTTGAAAAAAGTGCTCTTCCTTTAGGTTTAGGTATCAATCCTAAGCCTAGGAAATTTAAAATGAAGGGTGTATTCCCTTTGAAAAAAATATTATAAAAGTGGGGGATGTAACCTTTTTTATCCCCCAACTTTGTCCATCGACCTGACAAGTCCCCACTCCTCTTCGCTCCAACTAATTTTGCAACATTTAACATAAATTTATTGACTATACATTTAGCCCTCCACATACCTATCAATGAAATGAAATAACTTAGTGAAAATGCATTAACAAATTTTTAAGAAGAAATGAGATACATTGAATATGTGCTCATAGATGAAATGAGATTTATAAACTCAAAGATGTTGATTAATATAAATAGTTGGATACATGAGGCCAATCCTCATCATAATAATATAGACTTTGGTGGTTATTTGATAATACTTGTTAGGGATCCTAGATAAATTCCTCTTAAAAATGATATTCCAATGTATGCATAGGTATTTTGATCACACATCATGGTCAATGTTTGATATAATTGTCAAAAATTAGACACAAATTTCCATCAACAAGGATGAAAAAAGACTAGCTACAATTCATAAGTTTGCTTAAAAAAATAGAAATCCTGACCTGACAGAGGAAGAATGGAATATTCTCTTATCAAGGACAACATTATTCATTCCTAAAAAAAAAAATTAAAAAACTCAGCACTTTTGTATGCAATGAAAATATTCACAACAATGCATAATAAGGAAATGTTAAGATTGCTAAACACTCCAATTGCAATATGTAAAGATAATAAAGAAAAAATACATAGCCATTTAACTAGAGAAAAACTCAACTTGAATCAATTGTGCTTCTATGTAAAGGACAAATAATCATGATAACATCGAAACTATGTGTGAAACCAAGATTAGTTAATGGAGCAATTGGAAAAATTATTCATATTGTCTACAATGTATATCCAAAGCCACCTTCATTTCCCATGTATATAATTATTGCATTCAAAAAATACATTGGTCCACCATACGATAATTTCAATCCTTCACATCTTCCAATTCCTCCTATTAGATGTGTTGATCACCAACAAAAACCTATCAAAATGTTATGGGGTCTAACCATATATAAAACATAGGGAAAGAATCTTAATAAAGCAATAGTTGACATTATAAAAATTGATTTTCAAGGGTTGAACCTCACTTATGTATCAAGAATATGCTCACTCAATGACGTATATATCTCCCTTGATTTTACATTTGAGTGCTTTGTAAGAATGAAAGATAGTCAATATGTAGAAAAGAGTAGCTGTAATTCAAAAGTTTGCTAACCAACATTAGAAATGGAGACTTAATAGTGGAAGAATGGAATATTATCATGTCAAGGACAACATCATGCGTGCATGTAGTAAAACTCAACACATTTATATGTAATGAACATATTGGCAACAATGCATAATAAGGAAATATTAAAATTTGTAAACACTACAGTCACATTATGTAAAGCTAAACAAAGGAAACATATGGAGACATCTAACTAGAAGAAGACTCAACATGATTTAACCATGATTCTATGTAAAGGACATAAAATCATGCTAGCGTTGAATCTATGGATGAAAGTAGGATTAGTTAATGAACTTGTTAGAAAAATTGATTATATTGTCTACAATGTAGATTCAAAGACAACTTCATTACCCATATATATAGTTTGTACATTCAAAAAATGCTTTGGTCCACCATGGGATACTTTCAATCCTTCACATCTTCCAATTTCTCCTATTAGACAAGGTAATCACCAATGAGTGCCTATCAAAATATCATATGGTCTAACCATACATAAAGCATAGGAAATGACTCTTAACAAAGCAATAATAGACATTAGCAAAATTGATTGTTAAGGGATGACCTTCACTATTGTATCAAGAGTACACTCACTCAATGACATATATATCTCCATTGATTTTAAATTTAAGTGATATTTAAGAATGAAATATAGTCAATATGTAAATGTTTGAAAATCAAATGAAAGATGATTGTTAGATTTATCTCTTCCACAACATTTATTGTAGTTGTAAATGTAATATAACATTCTATAATTTTCCCAAATTTTTAAAAATATATATATAGGATTTAAAAAATTCAATTTATATAGATGCAAATCATTTTCTCATGATATAGTTACCTTTGTTTTGTATATTGGGATCTTGAAATACATGTATTGATATTAATACTTCAATTTCTTAATGGGCTCATGTTATTTGATGTTTGGATTTATTTATATGTAGTAACCTATCAATTCTTTCATTTAAAATTACTTTTAACTTGAGTCCCTCTAATCGATATTGAGGCTACATCTAGCCTGAGAGATTATAGATATAGTGCCAAGCTACACCTATGATGATGCATGACATGATACAAGCCCGATGTAGACCCATAATGACAATTTTCCAAGTGTATACATCTAATAGGGATGTAACATGTAGTCCTTGTGCATAGTGAGTTTCAACTTGATAACCAATCTAACACCCTCACCATGTTTAGTGTCAAACTAAAGAGCTTGGGTAGGGTAAATAAAAAAAGTGACTTTGAAGCACCAAAGGCCCTACACTAAAATGTGGGTGTGTAATGAGTATGAAGGCTCAAATTGAACCGCATGTAGGCAGGGTTTGTAAATTGTAATTGTTGGCATTTTTTGCACTACAATTTGCAAGATTTGAGTTTGAATACAAAGTACTCCTACCTTCCCTCAACAAACAGCTCCAAGAAGAGCATAACAATAGATCGTAACTTTATAATGCATGGATAATGTACAATGGTTACATTAACTATTATGTACATTTATTCATTTCTCCTTCTAATCATTCCACCATCATAGTTATGATCATTTATATACAATAAGCTACCAAATAAAATATTTTATTGTATGTAATATTGTATCCTCATATTAAATTCAACAATAGGCACACCAAATAATAATAATGCACATGTAGAACCACTTCAAGCATCTATCCAAACAATATCCACATATATTCCAATCTCCTTTACACAAATACTAGTAAAAAAAGTACTCTTCACATAACTTGTACCTTTAAAACAATTGTTAGTATTAATATTGATGGACATATTACCATTTATCACATAAAAATATTTCTATTTAATAACATATGGATAACACTTATATCATATAATTTACACCTACACATGACACTATTTAAAATTTAAAATTTACAAGTTAATGTAAACAAGTGGGTAATTGAGATGGATAGTTCATAACATTATAATGCATAGATAATATACAATTATTAGATTAACTATTATATACATCCATTCATTTCTCCTTCTAATCATTCCACCATCATAGTTATGATCATTGATATACAATAAGTTACAAAATAAAATATTTTACTATATACAATAAGGGGTCTCTATGTCAAATTTACCAGTGGGCATACCCAATAATAAACATGTATGTGTAGAGCCATTTCAAGCACCTATCCAAACAATAGACACATGTATTCCAATCTCCACTGCATTAATACTAACAAAAAAAATACTCCTAACTTAACTTGCACCCTTGAAACAACTAATAGTATTAGTAATCATGGACACATTACCATTTATAAGATAGAAATATTTTTCTTTACAATAACATATATATAACACTTATCCCATATAACTTACACATACACATAACACTATTTTAAATTTTAAATTTTAAATTTGCACGTCAATATAAATATATGGATGATGGAGATGGACCAAGAAAATTTAAAACCAGATGGGTAAGGGGCAAGTTCATCCATTCATCAACTCTTTCAAGAACATCTTCTCTACATAGCATAACTCCATGATCAGTTAGAGTGGATACTGATTTACAATCAACCATATTGAATTTTTTCAATATATCATCTACATACTTTGTTTGACAAATAAAGATGTCATCTTTACATTGATGAACCTCCATCCCTAAAAAGTATTTCATGAGACCTAAATCTTTCATTTCAAATTCATTCATCATTTCAATTTTGAATTCATCCTTCATCTTAAAATTATTTCCCATATACAACAAATCACCAACATACAAAATCATAATAAGGATACCATTACCTTCTTGCTTTTAGTAAAGAGTAGGATCACTTTTGCTTCTTTTGAATTTATTCTACTAAAAATATCTGTCAATCCCTGCATACCATGCTTTGGGTGCTTGTTTGAGTCCATACAAATCCTTCTTCAACTTGTAGACTTTACATTATTTACCTTGCACTTCAAAACCTTGTCATTGTTCTACATATACTTCCTCTTCTAAGTACCCATTCAAAAGGCGCTTTTCACATTCATATGATGTATGCTCCATTTATTTTGAGTTACTATCAAAATCATCATTTTAATAGTCTCTTATCTTGTTACTAGTGCAAATGTCTCTTCATAATATATTCCAGACCTCTATGTGAAGCCCTTAGCAACTAACCTTACCTTGTTTCTTTCAACACTTCCATCACTATTGTACTTAGTCTTGTAGATCCATTTAATACCAATATTTTTCTTGTCATATGGAAGCTCTGTAAGCTTCCTAGTATCATTTATGTAAATATAATCTATCTCTTCTTGCATTGATTGCACCCAAGCATCATTAGTACATGCATCTTCAAAACATGATGGCTCAAAATCAGCTTATCTATTTAAATCATAATTTATTGTCTCACCTCTTGGACATTATTCATGTGTTTGGCTTCTTGTACGCTAATAAATCTCACTCAATATTTTTACCTTCCTTGTAGAACTAGGACTCAAAAACAATTAACCAACATCCTCCCCCTTGATGTTGAGTGAACTAATAATTTGATCTCAGAGTTTTAAAAACTAAAATTTTGTCATAACTTTAGTGAAGATATCTAAAACCTATTCATGTATGTTTATATACTTCAATTATACATCTTTATTCTGAACTAAATCTTGAATAATAATTATTTTTGTAACAATGTTGTTCATTGTCAAATTAAAATTTCCTAGCAATGGATGGAGTCACAATTAGGCAAATGCATGCATCCTTAGGAGTTATGTCTAAGGATTCATTTTCATTATTATCAATGACAAACTTCCAAGAAAATACTTCATTTATTTCTAT
>JARHVA010007581.1:302500-370000 GCA_037957365.1 Torreya grandis
GTCCATTTAGAAGCAAAAACATATTTTGTGAGAACTGGATTAGCAACTTTGAATCTCATAACATTTCGTTCATTCTAGGAGGATACTTAAATGTGGCCCATTTTCATCAGAAGAGTAAATGTGGATTGAAAAGGATCGACAAAAATTGAGAAAAAATTATTTCTTTTATAAAACTCCTGTTAGAAAATATAAAAACATATAAAAAATAGAAAATAAAACACATAGATAAAAACACATTCAGCTTGCTACAGCAATTAGGGAACAAGATTTTTAATAATCTTCTTGATCTTGTTCTTGATCTTGTTCAAATTACAATACTGCCCCATGGGTCTATTAAATAGATTTGAGAAACTAACAATAATTAGAAAAAACAAACCAAAGATTAATTTTAATCTTTACATGCAAACTGCAACTCTAACAGTTTAACTAACTGATAGTTAACTACTGCATGCATGAGGAGTGGAGAAATTAACTCCAGTCTCCAACACTCCCCCTTAATTTCTACCACAAACTATTTCAGCATTTAGAATGCCTAAATTCAATTGCTCAATGAGCGTTCACTCAGCGTTTAAGACTAAGGAGTAACCTATCGAAAGGCTATCAATGGACATGCTTATATCCAACACTGCAAGCTTCTTGCTTGCTTACCTTTCTTTCACCCGACGCGTAACTGCTCAGGTTTCCTCCCAGGACTCTGCTGGGTTCTTTCCACGTTGGTCTAGATTTACCAATGATCGGCCTATTCTTTAGGCTTTTTGACAACTTCACTCACTGTTCAACACACACACATTCACAGCTTCACTCGCTGTGTAACACAAACACTTTCACAACTTCAATCGCTATGTAACACAAGCTCTGCGGAGCTCTTACCAAATCTGGAGCTCTTACCAGCTCTCACACGTGCCTCTTGTGCTACCTTCTTTCTTCAACTGTTCCACTGCTTGGATCTTTTCAACCCCTTCACAGCTTCTTGGATATAAATCCTATTTCCTTTCTTTCTTTCTTTCTTTCTTTCTTTCTCTTTTTTTCTTCTCTTTCCTGAGCAGCTGTGCTTCTACGCACTACTCTTCTTTGAACATTTAGAAGCTGTTGTTGCTTCTCCCACAATCTCCTTTAGGCTCATCTAGGACATCTTCGTACCCATCAATTACCACTGCATGAGAGTTCTTCCTTCTCTCTATGGCTACATCTCTCAGGTTTTTTTTCATGGTATCTCCGTGGCTTTTCTTAGCCTGGTTGATAAACTAAGGCTGTAGCCTTTTCTTTTCATTAACTTGTACCTCTGTGCTACAATTTGCACATTGTTTCTCCTAACAACTCCACGACCTGCTCATCTGCGCTAAGATGGTTGGCTTGATCTCTGTTATGGAAATGGTTTCCTTTACTAGGCACGATCTCTCCTGACACCAATGGCTCATGCTCTTCTCCTCCAGCACTAGCTGTAGCTTTTCAGGATCTACACCATCAACTCTTTCTAACCTACGCGCTTGTTGGAAATTATGTTTCAAATAGGCTGTGATCTGCTATGAATAAGGCTATGGCCTTTTGTCTTGTTTGACTGCTACGCCATCCACCTACTGCTAGCTGTGCACTCCAGAACTTGCGCGATTCTTTTTGGATTGCTACTGCAATCCATACTTCTGTTGGCTCTGCTGCATTTTTCTTCCTTTACACATTGACTGCTACTGCGCCTACAAACTTGCAAACTACTGACTGGGCGATTTAGCTCTACGCTTTCTTGCTGGGTCTTGCTTCATGCTTCTGCTAACTGCACACTTCTACTGCATCTAACAGGCTCCTTTCTTGTTGGACACCTCTTCTTGGTGCTTCTTCTTGCTGGATTTTCTTCTGCTTCAAACTGCTGGCTCCTTGGCTTCTTTCCTTACAAGGTTCTGATACCAATTGTTAAAAAATATAAAAACATATAAAAAATAGAAAATAGAACACAGATAAAAACACATTCAGATTGCTATAGCAATCAGGGAACAAGATTTTTAATAATCTTCTTGATCTTCTGATCTTCTTGATTTTTTTCTTGATCTTGTTCAAATTACAATACTGCCCCATGGGTCTATTAAATAGATTTGAAAAACTAACAATAATTAAAAAAAACAAACCAAAGATTAATTTTAGTCTTTACATGCAAACTGCAACTCTAACAATTTAACTAACTATTTGTTAACTAACTGATAGTTAACTGTTGCATACATGAGGAGTGGAGAAATTAACTCCAGTCTCGAATTATTTCTTTTATAGAACTCCGTGATTTGGTGGACAATGGACTTGCTCTTAATAGAAGAAAAGACACGGAGGTATTTGGTCTACCCCAGACCATTTTCTTGCGAATGAATTCTTAATTCAGATTTTGATCATGCACGAGTGGCATTTGTGGTGAACAATTTGGGGATAACTCCTCGTGTTCCCTTCAAGTTCCACCCATATTGGTTGAATGATAAAGAATCAGTGGGTTTCCTATGATAATAACAAATGACATGCCTTGCCCAACTGTTCCGAGTTCTAGACTTTTAGACAGATGAAGGCGAGATCAATGATTGGACAGCCAAACACCATGCCTCTACTGAGACAGAAGGAGCATAAAAAATTACCATACATGTGCTTGATTTTTTAAAGGTAAACAATGTTTGTATTAAATAGAGCAAAGCCCTTCCAAAACTCTAGTCACCATAAAATTTGCAACTTTAAATGTCTTGATCTTTGACCATTAACGGGAACAACATTTGAAATTGATCGTAGAAAACTAAGGCTAGAATATCCAAAAATAATAATAATAATAATAAATAGCCAAAGGCTTCTTGATGACCCCATTTGGAGTTGCCTGTAGGAATTATAGTTGCTAATATATCCACCGATAGTTGCTAATATATCGACTGATAGTTTTCAGATCAGAAGAAGACTTTCCATTGTGAAGGGGACGGAACATTATCAAAAATATCAACCATATTATTAATATATTGAATTCATATCAAAATAGAACTAAAACAGAGAATCTAAAAAAATCCAGTATAAAACTACAGCGGAAAAAAAATTGAAAAAAACTGTCATCTAGTAATAGCCATGAGGAGAAATGGAAAAATAGTAGAGTTAATCAGCGTATTTACAACTAGGGTACTCACTTTATAAGTGGATTTAAAGTGTGCTTCGATTTAAATTGTTTAGTTTCTAGAGAGATTTGAACTTAGGTTAAGAAATGGAAAAATAGTAGAGTTAATCAGCCAATTTACAACTAGGACACTCACTTTATAAGTGGATTTAATGTGTGCTTTGATTTAAATTGTCTAGTTTCTAGAGAGATTTGAACTTAGGTTATTCCAAAAACAATATAATGCTTCTGGGTAAAGGGTGTGTATGACTATTTGACCAATAAATTTTGAATCCATCATCAGAGAAAAACTGAACTTAGTTTCTTCCAGAAACAATATAATGCTTCTGGGTAAACGGTGTGCAAGACCATTTGATGGACGCATTTTAGATCCATCATCAGAAAAAAGCATAAGCATGAATAACAGTTTGCCAATGATGATGGATCACAAGTTATGATCCCATTTTAAATCTTATTTATCATTCCATGGACTGTAGAAATATAAAATCTCTAAACATATTATAAACAAATCTCAACCTCACAATAAACTAAAAGGGGCAAATAACATTAGTAACTGCTACAGGTAGTGGAGAGACTATTTTAGAAGATTATACGAAGGGAAATTCAACTAATTCAGTAAAATCATGATAATTAGTGGACGGATTAACTGTCTGGTGAGATGTACCCTTTCACAACCCATTTCAGCATTTTCCCCTACAAACCTGTATTTGAGTCTCCATTGGCTGAGCACACATCGCCTGTAAACACCACATATCTCTTCCTATTGAAAGCACTGGTAGCCATGGAATAACCATTGCAAAACCATGAATTGGTGGAAAAGGGGGAAGTTTTAGGGGCTAGGATCTAAAACAGTGTTTACGTTATTGGTATCAAATAAAATGCTTCTCAATGATTCCAACGACTGAGGTGAAAGGCCGAAAACTTGACGCCCAGCTTTTGAGGTGGTTCGAATATGGCCTCAAAACCTTTCCTTTTTACAATATCTATGACGGGGTCTGTAATGATTAGCTTCAGGAAACCAGATGGGCATGGTACTCATCCTCAGGTCAATTTATTATATAGTGCCGCTCATTCTTATGTAAACTTCCAGCAGTTTCCCGGGGATACCGAGAGTGGGAAGGGGAACAGGGGATCGGGAAGCTTCAGATTCTAAATTTTTGATAAAAATCTGAGCCATTTAGTTAAATATAATTTTATAAATCTTCACCTAAATGTTTCAACACAAAAGAGTAAAATATCCAAGGAATTATTAAATTGGGAAATAACATACTGAGAAATTTTAACAAGTCGCCCCTCCATGGGACCGAATTCTTTGGAAAACTGAATTTATGGTAGTAAACATAAAAATAAAGGATATTTGGCTGTTATTTAGCACCTAAAAGCAGGACAAATGATTTTGAAAATTGCAGTGTTGAAGTATTCAGGGCAATCGATTAGCTCTTGTTATTATACAACCTCCCTTAAAAACTCAAGCCAGGAAAAAGCCCGAACATACCTAAGCAACCGGGATTTGTCTATTAGACAAAAAAAAAAAAACAGCGGTTTATTTCAAACTTGTCATTTAAAATGATCAAAATGAACCTTTATACATAACACTAGTGGATACCTGCGTTCGTATAATTCATTTGGACCAAACTTCGATATTTCTCCAACGAGATTCCATGCAAGATGACGGGCTCTGCACATCAATTGACCAAACAATTTAATTGCTGCAGTAGAATAAGAAGAATAAGATTGCTGTTGTTGTTGTTGTTTCTGACGCTTCTGCAACTCATGAAAAAAGGATTTGTGTGAGTCATTACAAAAAAGCCAATAATATCGACCGCCTGCAAATTCATCCATCTTAAAAACTCGATCCACCCTCTTTGAAGATGTAGAATTTAAATAGAAAAATTGTTTCCTTCAACTCCTCTGAATCCAAGTCCATTGCCATCTACTTCTTGATGGAATTCCTTGTCTACTCGTTGCCAGATTTCTGCTGTTTCCTCAAGGCTAAAACGTGGCAACGTGGCAAAATATATCATTGAGTGTCGTTTTTTTTTCTTTTCTTTTCTTTCAGGGACGACTAAAAATTACAGAGCCCTTCAAGTTGCCTGTAAACCAGTAGAAGGTTTTTGTTTTGAAAAGAGTTGCAAACAAACTTCCCCTCCCTAAAAATGACGCTAAAGATATAAGCCTGAGGAGATAGCCGAAATCCAGCAAGGAGTAGAGGAGAAAATCGCCATAACATAGAACGTCTCAGCTGTAAATTGAAAGCTCCGTTTATCATTTTTGTAATTATATAACAGTAAATTCATCAAAGACTTGATCAGGAGAGAGTTACTCGCCTACTCCAAAAGCAGGGTCATCGCAAAAGCATGCATGCATAAATTATAAACATTTAATATACTGTCAATATGACAGGAACCGGCTTAAAAGAATCGATCGTTGAAAGACTACCATAAAAAACAAATACCAGGGGCCCACAACACATACCCCATCGCCCAATGTAAAAATGATCATTCTGTACACATGCCCGTTGTCTATTCGTTTTTATGTTTACGCCTCTAAGGAATTTATAAATATCCTTGTCCAGTCATGGATTTCGTGTGACATCTTAAGGTTGCCATGTCTCTATCGTGGATTGGAAACCACCTTTCGCATCATCCACAAGGAGTGCCGGTGGAGTTGAACCTACTGCGTATGTGCCTTTTTTGACTAGCGTTTATTAGTAATTCCATTGTATTTACCATTGAAACGTTTTCGTAAGACACTATTAATAAAAATAAAACTTTACAAATGTTTACAAATTAAAGTAGCAAGTTGGTATTCACAATTTTAGACTTTTTATCGAAGAAAGAAATTGGATTAAAATAGATTAAAATAAGTATCAATGTCGGTAAAGTATGGCAAATAGAACAACACTAAAGTAATTATAATAAGTATATTATGAAAATAGGCCCCTGTTGTTGCATCAGAAGGAGGTGGAGGATCATCCTTAGGCAATTAAGCATTCCAAGATGAAGGCCCAATCGATGGAGGATTTAAAGCCACCCAACCATCCATGGATCTGGAGGAGCCAAAGAAATAATAATTCCCCACCTAGGGAGAGGTTGCACCACACTACCAACAAGATCAGGTCCCAATGATGATCCCCACCAAGAAGGACCAACGACTGATTTCTCATGTGGCGGTGTTGAACTCCATCTCCCCCCACCCATTGAGGGGTAAGGGTGGAGAAGTGATTGCGACTGCGATAATGAATCCTTCGACATTTGGGCATTGGAGATGGTGAGCATTCCAGTGGATAATTTGGCGGACATGACTCATGGCATAAGGATTGCTCCCCTAGTGGTCAAGGATCTCCTACAAATCTCCTACTTCCATCGTAACTTTTTCCACTTGGTCTTGAATATGCATGCAGGTCGAAGATAATACAAATACTTTGTCATTAATAGAAAAATGGCAAGATGTTTCCTCACTGTTACATAAAGTAGGGTTTCCGGCTTTGCATAATTGAAACAAAATAACAACTCTGAACAAACTCTATAGAAAAGCTATAGATGTTGGATAATTAGCAGAATCACCAAGGAGGGCCAAATGCCATGTGAAGGGTTTAGTTTAGTAGGGCTGAAATAGACTGTGTATCCATTTTCAAGTAGATTGGGCTTTACGATATGTCTAAAAGATGTGTTTGAAGGACTCAGATTTGGAACAAGCTGGGCACTTGGGTTGAGCAATTCCAAGGTGGAAAAGATGTTCCCCAAGCGGAAGGCCTTAATAGTCCAAAAACTAAAGGAAATGGGTTAACTTGGGTTCAAGATTGGCATTCTAGATTTGGTTAAGCTGGGCAAGCCATGCCCTGCGCAAGGAACTAAGGTCCCATCTCCCATTGAGCTTACCAAGCACTGGAAAGAAGGGGCTCATGGCTTGATAATGGAGGCCTAAAGAATAATTCTTGAAGCAAGTATCACAGTTCTACCTCCAATCTTTCCACCATGAGCGAGGAGGTTGCATACCCAGTTTATGGAGAATTACATTTGGAATTAACTAATGAATGCATAGAATAATTGCTAAGTTAGAATTTATTAAATTGAATTTCACCTTTAGTGAGGACCATCAGGCCTAGCCGCAAGCAGAAACCAAATACTTTATAGTTTGATTTCCTTTTTTGAAGAGTCTCAAAGCTTTTATACCAAACATTCCAACCACAAGGAGGCTTGTATTGCTCATGACAGGAGACCACTATAGATTGTGGTCATTGAAGGAAAGACCATTATGAAAGCCATCACCAACCATTTTTAGATGAGGCTTAATTGCTTCATAAGCTTTCCAAATGCTTTTCACCACAAATGAGCCTTCAATTTTGATAAGAGCAATAACGATGAGCAGAGTGTGGAGCTCATTTTAACAAAAATTAAATAACATTGCAATGGAATTAGCCATTTTTTCCATTTTATCCTTTGCTCGTCTCTTATAGATTTTTAATTGGGTCATCTCTAAAGCATCTAACCTTGCATATGGGGATAAAAAACCCATGACCATGTTTTGTCCTTCATATTCACTCACACTTACAAAATCTTCTCAAATTTGTTCATCCTCCATCATATCCAATAGTGCATGGAAATATTTTGAAATATGTGCCAAAAATTCTACTCACAGTGCTCTTTCTCCATTGCATTGCATATCTTCTTCACAAACAAGTTTCTCTTTCACAAGATGTATTTGATTCAAGCACGATTCCCTTCTTCAATGTGTGTTAGACTCATACAAGAGTCTTTATTTCACAACTTGTATGACTTCTCATACACTTGCAAAAAACTTATAATCTATCTTATGAAAGATTCTATTTCACAACTTACAATTGACATTAACATGTTTCTCTTTCACAACCTACACTAAACTAGAATAAGAGTACCTATAAATTTAACACAAATCTATCCCCTTACATGAATTTTATCTTACATACAACAAATTAAAGCTTCTGTTTCACAACTTCCAACCGACATAAAAGAATTGTTTTACATTTTATCACATGGATATTCTTTACTTACAGGGCTTTCTCACACCTACAAAAAAACACACTTTTACTAGAATGTTTCTCTTTATGGCTTCTATGCAACACCTCTTCCTTTTTGGAATATGTCATCTCTTGTTTTCTACCCAAAAAAAAGTGGAAAACAATTCTAAGTAGGATTATAATATGTTCTGATAACACTTAGTGTAATCATAGTAGCGAGTCCTAGTGAATGGATGCTCTTGTCCTTATAACTAGAGCCGCACAATGGGAAAAAACCATTATTATAATATTTAATGAAAAAACTCATTTTGGTATCTACATTCATTGTGACTCTCTCATACTTTCTTTTTTTCTCTAAACCTCTTCAGGATTTACAACCACTGTCATAGAATCCTTAACATTTTGAGACCTCTTTCTATTTATTTGTGGTCTATATTCTAACCGACGACCTTTCTCTTTCCTTTGGTTGTCTCCCTTGTACCCTATGGTAATTTTATTCTATAAAATTTTGACCCCTTTTCTTACCTAATGGGAACTTCCTCTCTAATCATCCATTCCCTTGAGAATCTCTCAGCTACCTATTTTTTATTTTAGAGACTATTCAAATTCATTATAATATACTAGTGAACTTGTGGCCCTTGAGCTAATTAAACCTTACTAAACCAAAATGGTTCCTCAAATATTCTTCATTAATAGATTTATTCACAAGATATTTCATTCATTGTCGCAATTGTTAATAAAAAAAACTCTTATCCAGATCTTTCTAATGAGACAAAACACATCTTAAATGGTGTTGCATGTGAAATTTATGGCCACCTAAATTTCTCAAGGTCACTTGCATTGTGCTCTATTCACTATGATCAAAGAAAAATATAAATGGTCAAGAGGGTGAAACTTGTCATGATTTTATGGCCCCAAGAATAATAGACTAATTGTAAATTCGATGGTCCATGTGTCCTCCATAAACTTGCAACATTGTGGGGTGTTCCCAAGGTGAGATAGCTCCACTAACTTTCATATAATCTGTGGGGTGATTCCAAGACTAACAAACTCTATGATGTTTGTACAATCTATGGGTGCTTCTAAACGATAAAAAAATGTTGAACTATGTCCTTCATGACATAGACAAAAGGAGAGTAGCCATTGTTAGACTTAGGAACTATGTGGCCTCCCAAACATTCTTATTTAGAATTGTGATAGAAGTGTGACCCAAAACGTGAACCCATAAATTGCCTACATCTTTTATTAAAAAATTACATAAAATTTATATTATATTTTTGGGTGATGAATGATTTATCATTCATCTTGGATGCTTATGCATCAAGTATCAATGTACTAGCTCTCTTAACATGACACGTTGGCATAATATTCAACCTACATGTCTAGTCACGAAGTTTGTGTCGGCCAAAATGTTGCCCATTAGACACGTTGGCATCCCTTCCTAAAGGAAGTCAATTCATTGCCCTATAAAGGAACCCCATTGGGTAGTGCAATTCTCTTTGGAGGAAACCTTCTCTTTCTCTTTTGAAATTATGATCACAAAATATCACTCCTCCAAGATTTGGGGCATTGACTATGACTACATTGCATTTGCTCAAGATGAAACCTCTAATTTTGCTCATATATAAATATATCCATGTGGTCATCGTATGACCATCACAATGTATCAAAATATCCAACATATTTGTCACATGTCGTCGAATGGTTGAAATCCCATTGGAGGTTATAATGGCTTTGACAAAGCTACCTACAAATTTTTATATCATCCATGTATTTTGACTGGTTGATGGGTAGGATGGTTATCAATCTTAAAACATGTGTTCCAAGACTGATTGAATCATGGGCTTTGTCAATTGCATGACACCAAGTCACCTAACCAGTGTCTGATGCTACATGGCATCATTTGGCAAATTCATGACTGGGATGGACATTTGAAAACATGCCTTGCCTTTAATCTTGTGAGCAAATGTCAAGATTACACTTGGCATCTCATTGTAAGCTCACAGGGATATATTTGTCAAAAACACATTGTAGTCCTTTATACGTTGTGGCACTGCAAAAATGAAGACATGTGGCTTGGAGCCAGGGGTCACATCCTTTAAAATCGGCAATGAGGTGGGATCGATCCACGTGGTGACATACAAATTACTCTCAAGCCCATAGATTGCCTTGTGACATGTAATACAAGCGAAGCAGTCTCAACCTTAGACTAAAGGATGCCCAAAACATCTATTGATATGGTGGTTTTCAATTAATTTGCAATCCACAGACTACCTTACTACAAAGGTTGGTAAAAAAATGTGGAATTATTCATGCCAAATCTAATATAAGCACCTCGTGACTGATATCTTTGGTCTCTTTTAGATAAATGTATTTAAGATATTTATGTGAATGGTTGACAAGGATTCAATGAGTTCGTGCTCATATTTAGGTGGTAAGATGATGGTAACAATACTTAACAGTGTTGTGGTATATGGAAATTTGGTAGCAGGTGCAAAATGAAGGGGAAAACCCCCAGGTAGTTGGTAAACAATCAGCTTCAAAGGAGGTAAACAATCAGCTTCAAAGGAGATGGGTGACCCAATAACTGTTAGAAGGGTCCACAAAACGCTTAGAGTACCTTGCTCCAAATGAGATCGTATCTCCCAAACATGGATCATCCTTCTTTAAAATTTCACAAAAAGTATTTACGGCTAAGATATCAAATAGTTAGTAGTCCACCATTAAAAGGGTCCTTAGATCAGCCGCCCTTAAAATAGTTACCAGTCCACCATTTTCTTGCGGATGAGTTCTTAATTCAGATTTTGATCATGCCCGAGTGGCATTTGTGGTGATCAATTTGGGGATAGCTCCTCCTGTCCCCTTCAAGTTCCACCCATATTGGCTGAATGATAAAGAATCAGTCGGTTTCCCATGATATTAACAAATGACATGTGATGCCCCAACTGTTCCGAGTTCCAGACTCTTAGGCAGATGTAGATGAGATCAAGGATTGGACAACCAAACACTATACCTCTTGCGAGACAGGAGCATCAAAAATTACCATATATGTGCTAGATTTTTTGAAGGTAAATAATGTTTGTATTAAATAGAGCAGAGCCCTTCCAAAACACTACAGTCACCATAAAATTTGCAACTTTAGATGTCTTGGTCTTTGACCATTAACAAGAACAACATTTGAAATTGATCATTGAAAAGTAAGGCTAAAATATCCTATGATATTTTTCAAGCCAGGGGAAAAGAAAAAATAGCTAAAGGCTTCTTCATGACACCATTTGGAGTTGCCAGTAACAATTATAGTTGCTAACATATCGACTGATAATTTTCGGATCAGAAGAAGACTTTCCATTATGAAGTTGACAGAACATTTTCAAAAATGGCAAGCACATTATTAACATACTGAATTGATATCAAAATAAAACTAAAATAGAGTATCTAAAAAAAAACCTGTATAAAACCACAACAATTATTTTTGAAAAAACTGAAAAAAACTGTCATCTAGTAATAGCCATGACGAGAAATGGATAAATAGTAGAGTTAATCAGCCAATTTACAACTAGGGCACCACTTTATAAGTGGATTTAGAGTGTGCTTTGATTTAAATTGTCTAGTTTCTAGAGAGATTTGAACTTAGGTAATTCCAAAAACAATATAATGCTTCTGCGTAAACGCGTTTTGGATCTATCATCAGAGAAAAACTGAACTTGGTTTCTTCCAGAAACAATATAATACTTCTGGGTAAATGGTTTGCAAGACTATTTGACAGACGGGTTTTGGATCCATCATCAGTGAAAAACTTAAGCAGGAATAACAGTTTGCCAATGATGATGGATCACAGATTATGATCCCAATTTAAACCTTATTTATCATTTCATGGACTGTAGAAACATAAAATCTCTCAAACATATTATAAACAAAACTCAACCTCACAATAAACTAAAAGGGGCAAATAACATTAGTAACTGCTGCAGGTAGTGGAGAGACAATCTTAAAAGATTATACCAAGGGAAATTCAACTAATTCAGAAAAGTCATGATAATTAGTGGACGGAATAATATTACTCGTGATAAGTACCCTTTCACAACCCATTTCAGCATTTTCCCCTACTAGCCTGTATTGAGTCTCAATGTAATTGGCTGCCCACACACATCGCCTGTAAACACCACTCATCTCTGCCCATTGAAAGCACTGGTAGGCATGGAATAACCATTGCAAAACCATAAATTGGAGGAAAAGGGGGAAAGTTTTGGGGGCTAGGATATAATACAGCGTTTACGTAATTGGTATCAAATAAAATACTTCTCAATGACTCCAACGACGGATGTGGAAGGCTGACAGCTTGACGCCCAGCTTTTAATGTTGTTCGAATAAGGCCTCAAAACCATTCCTTTTTACAATATCTATGACAGGGTCTGTGATGATTGACTTAAGTAAACCAGATGGTCATGGGACTCATCCTGAGGTTCATTTATTATAAAGTGCCGCTCATTCTTATGTAAACTTGCAGCAGTTGCCCGGGGGCAGCGAGAGTGGGAGGGTGAACAGGGGATCGTAAAGCTTCAGATTCTAAGATTTGATAAAAATCGAAGCCATTTAGTTGAATATAATTCTTAAAAATCTTCACCTAAAATGTTTTTAACACAAAAGAAATAAAAATCCAAAGAATTATTAAACTGGGAAATAACATACTGAGAAATTTTAGCAAGTCGCCACTCGAAGGGACCGAATTCTTTGCAAAACTGAATTTTAGGCAGTAAACATAAAACAAGGATATTTGGCTGACATTTGGCTGTTATTTATTTTTTGGAAAATTAAATACACAAATCTTTAAAAATTATGTATCAGTACAAATGATTTTGAAAATTGCAGTGTTGAAGTATTCAGGGCAATCGATTAGCCCTTGTTATTATACAACCTCCCTTAAAAATTCAAGCCAGGAAAAAGCCGGAACATACGTAAGCAACCGGGATTTGTCTATTAGTGAAAAATAAAAGAATCAGTTTATTTCAATCTTGTCACTGATAATCATCAAAATGAACCTTTATACATAACACTAGAGAATACCTGCGATCGTATAATAAAAAGAAGAAAAGCAATATTGCCCAATAATATTGCTGCAGTTGTTGTTTCTGACGCTACTGCAACTCAGGAAAAATTGATTTGTATCAGTGCATACAAAAAAGCCAATAATATCGACTGCCTGAAAATTTATCCATTTTACGAACTCGATCCACCCTCTTTCAAGATGAAGAATTTAAATAGAAAATTTGCTTCCTTCAACTCTTCTGAATCCAAGTCTACTCCTTGTTAGATTTCGAGTTCCTTGTCTACTCCTTGCTAGATTTCTGCTATCTGCTCAGGTCTATAATGTGGCAACGTGGCAAAATACATCATTCAATAGATAGCAGAAATCCAGCAAGGAGTAGAAGAGGAATTCGACACAACATATAGAGAGTCTGAGCTGTGTTGCTGTGAATTGAATGAAGTTTATCATATTTGTAATTATATAACACTAAATTCATCAAAAGACTTGGTCCAAAAGCCGGGTCATCGCAAAAGCATGCATGAATTAAGTAATAACATTTAATATACTGTAAATATGACAGGGACCGACTTAAAAGAAATACATGCCATACTTGTGTCTCGTGAATTGTTAGAAAATAAAAACATATTAAAACACATTTAGATTGTTATAGCAATCATGGAACAAGATTTTTAACTGATCTTCTTGAATCTTGCAGATCTTCTTGATCTTGTTTATCTTGCTCAATTACAATACTGCCCCATGGGCCTATTAAATAGATTTGAGAGCAAACAATAATTAGAGAAACAAACTCAAGACTAATTTTAGTCTTTACATGCAAACTAACTGTTTGTCTAACTGACTGAATGTTAAATGCTTCTCTAATAGTTTAACTAACTGTTTGTTAACTAACTGATAGTTAACTGTTGCATGCATGAGGAGTGGAGAAATTAACTCCAGTCCCCAACACTCCCCCTTAATTTCTACCACAAACTATTTCAGCATTTATAATGCCTAAATTATTTACCATTCTTGCCACAGCTGCTTTGCTAGTGGCTGCGATTGATGGCATACATCTCTTCACTCATTCTGTCTACTAGCTTCAGCTAGGATGTTTTTCTTTTGCAGAATACACTGCCTCTCATGCAGAATACACCGCCTTGCGAAATACATCGCCTTATTTGTGGAATACACCACCTTGCAAAATACATAGCCTTATATGTGGAATACACCACCTTGATATAGCCTAGATTGAGGCTATGAACAAATACAATTGCTCAATGAGCATTCACTCAGTGTTTAAGACTGAGAAGTACCCTGTCGAAAGGCTATCAATGGACATGCTTATGTCCAACATTGCAAGCTTCCTGCTTGCTTACCTTTCTTTCACCTGATGCTTAATTGTTCAGGTTTCCTTCAAGGACTCTGCTGGATTTTTTCCACATTGGTCTAGATTTGCCAACGATCGGCTTGATCTCTAGACACTTTGATAGGTTCACTCGTTGTTCAACACAGACACTTTCATAGCTTCACTCGTTGTGTAACACAAGCACTTTCACAACTTTATTCGTTGTGCAACTTGAGCTTTACAGAGCCCGTCTTTTCAAACACGGCACTGCAGCCGTCAATGCTATAATCTGAAGAGATTTGTCAGAAAAAAATAGAGTATTTAAAAATAGAAATATAAAATGGGATGCTTCGGCATTCATCTTGGAAGCATCCAAGCACTTCTTCAAAGCAATCTGTCCACACTCCTCTTCTTCTTCACCACTGCCTTTGGTAATCTTCTTCTAGCTACTCGGCTCTTTTCAACACCGGTTGGGCCTCCTCCTTGCCTACGGTCTCCTTCTTCCTGAGCAGCTTCTGGCTCTTCTCCCATGATAAAAGCTTTGCTTGGCTCATTCAATGAGCTGATTCAATGTAACGATCTGCCCTACTTCTCAATGGTTTTGCTTACCATTTTCACCAGCCCGATAGCTGGAATGCTTCAATGCATTCTTCAAGTCATTCACACATGCCCCCTTGGGATTCATCTCCACAAACTCCTACAAGCTGATGTACCCATCACCATCCACATCGACCTCATGCATCATGACCTGGAGCTCCACCTCACCTACGTGGCTGCCCATGGAGCGCATGATGTCCACTAGCTCAGTCATCGAGATCTTTCCGTCCCCATTGGCGTCAAATTTCCTAAAAACTTCCTCCAGTTCGTGGATGTTTTGCTCCACCACTTCGCTTGAGCATGTTGACTCGCTCTCGATGCTGAGTGGGATGATCCGTCTGTAGACAAAATAGATCTGCTTGTCTTCTTGCACGATAATCTGCCTGCACTCCATACTTTTGTGCGTTGATTGTCTCTTTTTTTCTTCTTCTTTGGGAAACTTCTTTTCGGACTTGCCAACCTTCTTCTCAGCAACAAGGGATTTTCTCAGGTACTGGCTTCTTCTCATGCCCGATACAATTTTTTGTATAACAACCTTTCACTGAGTTTGAACTGGTGCACTCTTCCTTCATGCTGAACTGCGACTGCTGCGCTAGCTCTTACTTGTGCTCCCATAAATAGGCTTTGATTTGCTTGCCTCTGCCTGTACGCACTATAAATTATGGTCTGCTGAAGACTCTCTCACAACCTCGCTCTGATGCCACCTGTTAGTAAATAAAAACATATAAAAACACATTCAAATTGCTACAGCAATCATAGAACAAGATTTGTAACTGATCTTCTTGAATCTTGTAGATCTTCTTGATCTTGCTTATCTTGCTCAATTACAATACTGCCCCATGGGTCTATTAAATAGATTTGAGAGCAAACAATAATTAGAAAAACAAACTCAAGACTAATTTTAGTCTTTACATGCAAACTAACTGTTTGTCTAACTGAATGAATGTTAACTGCTTCTCTAACAATTTAACTAACTGTTTGTTAACTAACTGATAGTTAATTACTGCATGCATGAGGAGTGGAGAAATTAAATCCAGTCTCCAACATGAATGTCCCATCTCCCAATGTAGAAAAGATTATTTTGTACGCATGCCTGTTGCCCAATAGTTTTTATAATTTTCTTTGTCCGTCAGAATCAATTACATGTTTACGTCTCTAAGGGAATTTATAAATATCTTTGCTTACAAAATGCTCCACTAATATGACACGTTGGCATTATATTTCACCCACGTGTCCAGCCATGGAGTTTGTGTGGTATCTTAAACTTGCCATGTCTCTTCCTTAGATTGGAACCCACTTTTAGCATCATCCACAAGGAGTGCCAGTGGAGTTGAACATGTTTGGTATGTGCCATTTTTTTTCATAGATTTTATTAGTAATTCTATTGTATTTAGATTGGAACATTTTAGTGAGATTGTTATTAATAAAAATAAAAATTTACCAAAGTTTACAAATTAAAGTAGTGAGTTGGTATTTGTGATTCAAATTTTTTATTAAAGGAATAAATTAGGTTAAAATAGATTAGAACAAATTTTAATGTCGATAAATTATGGTAAACAAAATAACATCAAAATAATTATAACAAGTATATTATAAAATTACGCATATGATGCCATTCTAAAAGGAGGAGGTAGAGGATTATCTTGAGGCAATTAAGCATTTGAAGATGAAAGCTTAGTCGAGGGAGGATCTAAAGCCACTCAACCATCCATGGGGTCTAGAGGAGCCAAAGAAATAGTAATGTCCCACCTAGAGAGACGCTGCACCACACTCCCAAAAAGGTCTGGGCCCTTTGATGATTCCCACCAAAAAGGACCAATGACAGATCTCTCACATGACAATCATGGACTCGATCTCCCCCCACCCATTGAGGGGTAAGGGTGGAGATGTGATTGTGGATGCAAGAATGACTCCTTCGGCACTTGGGCATTGTAGGTGGCGAGCCATACGATGGACAATTTGGGAGACATAACTCATGGCATAAGGAATGCTCACCTAGTGGTCAAGGAGCTCCTACCAATCCCTGACTTCCATGGCAACTTTCTGCAATTAGTCTTGAATATGCATCTAGGTCAAAGAAAATATAGATACTTTGTTGTTAATAGAGAAATGACAGGAATTTTCATCATTGTTAAATAAAATAAAGTTTCTAACTTTCCATAATTGAAACAAAATAACAACTCTGGAAAAATTTCCTAGAAAAGCTATAGATGTCGGCCACTTAGAAGAATCCCCAAGAAGGGCCAAATTCCATGTGAAGGGTTCCATCTCATAGGGTTGAAATAGATTGTGTATCCATTTCCAAGTAGATTGGGCTTTGGGATATGTCCAAAATATGTGGTTGAAAGACTCAGATATGGAGTAGGCTGGGCACTTGGGTCGAGCAATTCCAAGGTGGGAAAGATGTTCCCCAATTGGAAGGCCTTGATAGACTAGACACCAAACAAAATTGCCTAATTTTGGTTCCAGCTTGGCATTCCAAATTTGGTTAAGTTGGGAAAGCCATGTCTTGGGCAAGGAACTAAGGTCATAGCTCCTATTAAGCTTCCTAAGAGTTGGTAAGAAGGGGATCATGAATTGATAAAGGAGGCCTAGAGAATAATTATTGAAGTGAGTATCATAGTTCCACCTCCAATATTTCTACCATGACCATGGAGGTTGCATACCCAATTTGTGGAGAATAATATTTGGCATTAATTCATGAATGTAGAGAATAATTGGTAAGTCATAATTTCATAAATATAATTTCACCTTTTTTGAGGGCCAAGGGGCCTAGTCATGAACAAAAATAAAATACTTTATAGTTTTACTTCTTTTTTTGAAGATTCTCAAAGCTTTTATACCAGACATTCCAGCCAAGAGGAGGCTAGTGTTGGTCATGATAGGAGACTGCCATAGATTGTGGTCATTGAAGGAAAGACCATTCTGAAAGACATCACCAACCCATTTTAAATGAGGCTTATTAGCTTCATAATATTTTCAAATGCTTTTCACCAAAAATGAGCCTTCAATTTTGATAATAGAAATAATGATTAGCATAGTGTGGAGAACAATGTTTTTCCAACTGGATTTAACGTAGGGAGATCCAAATGAAATACAATGATGTAGGTGGATTTCTAGGTTTCATTACCTTCAATGACTTTGAAAACCCACTTAACACATGTGGCAATTCTCTACATGTAGATGTCAATGATACCCATACCTCGTTTATCATGAGAAAGACAACAAATCTCCCAACCAATTTTGTAGAATGCCCAAATTCAGTTAGAATTAGACTGAAGTAAATCTTTGATGATCTTAGCCAATTTGTCATAAGAGGCTTTAGAGGAGAAATAGTAGGGGGAATAGTAAGCATGAATAGAAACTATAATCTTAGTACAAATTTGTAATTTCCCTACCAAAATAAGGGTTTTGATGACCTAGTACTCCACCTTTTTCTCCACTCTATTTATGACATATTGCCACAGCTCAGCAATAGAACTATCAAAGGCAAGGGGGATGTCCAAGAAAAAGAATTACCCTTATTTTTTAATTAAATTCTAATTTTAGTGGTGTAACTAATATGGGATGGGCATCATAATCTGTTTGAAGCATTGAGTTTTACTCCATCGCAAGATGGAGATAGAAGTTAGGTAAAAACTATCAGTATGTTGCATAGCCTCCTTGAATTATTTTTCTTGCTCTTCAAATGTGAGGAAAGTATCATCAACAAAGTAGCCATTGTTGAGTTAAGAGGATCTATCAGGAATATCAATGCCTTGAATGAAACCCCACTCGATTATATGTGACAATATAATTTATTGTTTTGGACTAAAATGTAGGAAGGTGGGTCCATTTATAAATTATTATTGAAGCTAAATGACATCTATGACTAGTTAAAAGTGAGGAATAAGCCTGTGGATGGTAAATAATTGATTTCTCTTATCATGAAAAATTCACCAACATAATATGATTTATTTATGGAGTTATTGCATATGATCACAGATACATAGACACTAGATTTTTATAATTGTATACACTTCTCATGTAGAAAGAAATGAGTAAAGAACATTCCATTGCTTCAACATTAGTTCCTACATAAAATGCATTCATGGAATGGTCAAAGAGTAAGGGTCAACAACGGACTACTAGTAGTTATTCATAATGATCCCCTGACAGAAATGTAAGGGTTTTAATAAATATAAATGGAAGTGTTTTTATTGTAAGGAAAATTTTCATATTAAAAAGAATTATAGTAAGCAGGAATATTATTTGGTAAATAATAGAAAAAAGTCATAATCTAAAAATGTGGATGAAGAAGATGAACAAAGTTCACCAAGTGAGTTTCCATTTGTAGTGGAATAGAATTAGTCAACGGATTCAAGAACGTCATATTTTGACATAGGTACATCAAGACACTACACATTCCATAAAGACTAGTATTTTTTTTTTTAGAAGATTATAGTTACAATTAATAAGGTTCCTTAGTTGTGGTTGGGTTTAATATGTGAAAGGATATAGATATGTTACCATTTTATTGAATTTTGTTACTTACACTTTTTAGAATGTTTGGTTTGTTCCTAACATGAAAAAAATATTCTTTCCATAAGTGAAAAAACTATGAATCTTAACATGTGTGTGGATTTTAAAGGAAACATATGCATGGTAAGTAATATTCATGAACAAAGACTCATTGTTATTTGTATTGGTGACAAGGGATTGTATAAGTTAATTGATCCCAAAATAACAAAATAACATGCACCATAGTCAATTTAAAGCACTAGTGAGCTATGACAAAAGAGGTATCGTCACCTTGGTTATGAGTATTTGCATGCATTAAGTAAGAATAATATGGTGAATGCATTTTTTAATTCAAAATAGTTAGAATGTATATTCAAGATGTCAAATGTATAAGTAATTTTCATATTCATTTGATATTGATAAGAAATAGAGAGCTAATAATGCATTAAATTTGGTTTACATGGGTTTTTATGGTCCAATGTGGACTCATTTAATATATGGATCTTTCTATTACTTGTTTATTATAGATGAATTTGATAAGTCCATAATATGTCTCATTATATCCAAGCAATAAATTCAATTTTATCATAATAGCCTTCTTTTAAGTTAATTTGGATGCTCATAATAGGACTCATTATAATTAAAATAAATCACAAGTTATTTATCTTGATTATATTATGAAATTCATTGTTATCTATCCACTATGTTCTAACAATTACATGGAAAAGACACCAATTTTTTATGTACATGTCATACTTAAGTACTATAGTCAAGATTAGATATTTTTGGCATCCAAATAATTACTAAATATCAATTTTTGAATAAATTTGAATCTCTAAAGAGTTTTCACGATAGTTTACTGGATTTGTTGTTTAACTCTAGAGATCCTCAACCGAGCTCTAGAAGTCACCATTTTGGGTCCAAAAGTCTTTATTCTAGCTCTAAAAGTCATTAGTCTAGCTCCGTAGATCTCTGGTCAACCTGCATGACCACTTAAAGGCTATACATGCCTTATATAAGTATATGCATATTATATCTAAGGAGGTTTAATAATTTTTTTGAAACACTTAGAATGCTATATATATATATATATATATATATATATATATATATATATATATATATATATATATATATATGGAAGTTTCTCACAAATCGACTATAAATACTCTATTTTTATCTTCTAAATGAATGAGATTCCAATGAATATAGCAATTAAGAAAGTTTAAATTGATCACCAATAGAAAACAAGGAATCACACAAGAACTAGAATCCAATGTTTTCCAACTTTTTTTCATAAGAATGTGGAAAGGATGTTGTTATGAAATAAATCAAGATATTATTTAGAATATGTGAAAGAGTTTGGAATACTCTTCATCCAATATCTTTTCAATACTCCATTACCACAATGATGAAAATAATGCCTTGCACATAGAATAAATTATCTATTATCCATAAATAGATTATATAATGATGAGATTATCTATTACAATAGCCTGGTGGAGAGGAATATATAGGAGTAAATAAAGTTATCTCATAGAAGAACTCACAGTGGAACTAAATGTAAATCACTATGGAAAATATAGGATAAATCACATTAGCACTCAGTTGAACTCTAGGTAGAACTCTAGATGGGACTCACCCTCTCACCCACTTACACCAAAGCAAGCTAAAACTATATGTGTAGGGATAATGCATTCAATAAATAAATGAAATAATAAATATCCTACACCAATACCCCCTCTCAAGCGTATCTTAGGTGGGTGAAAAATTAAAAATTAATCTCAACAACAAGCCCTGATGAGGTACCCACGTATAATGAAACTCTCAAAAAGTGAAGAAAAAAGAGAAAACCTTATGGAAAAAACTCATCTTCAAAAGAGAGAAATACTAGTGAAGGTATAAGAAGTCTCTAGAACAAAATGCCCCAAAAGAGTGGGAATAAAATATGAACATGAAGAACACCATTGAAGCATGAAGAAGCTGCAAACAACTATTGAAGGATGACTACTATAATGTTGAAAGAAGAACCTCCTCTAAAATCAGTATGAAGATCATGATCAAGAAGACAAAAAACTGCATGAGTTTCACCAATGAAACTATTCAAACAATGATCAGATGACAAACCAAGACACAATTTGAAAGTTGAAGATACATATGGCACATAAATATACGCAAGTGACCCCAATGACACTACTCAACCAATGCATAGAAAACTACAAGTTAAAATTACAGATGCCAATAGTAAAAATAAACTAATCATCTGAAAATGAAAGGTCACCTCAAAATAGTAATGCAAGAGTGTCTATATGTTAAATGTTTCATCTCATCGAAATTCATGGTTAACCAGTCGCTACATCTACCTAGTACATAGGAAAAACCATGTTCTCCTGCTCCCCCTGCAATAATATTGAGAAAGGTAATATATGATAGGTCCAATGAAACTATGTGTCAGAATGTATCTACTACATCCATGAAGAAGTACCAACAATTGAAAAAGGGTGTGCAAACACAAGGCACACTTGCATGAAGGTAGACAAGGTTGTGATTGTAAACAAGAAAGCTCAAACAAAAAAATTCCCATGACACTTTATATATTAGTGTAAGTACAATATATCCAATAAACATTGAATGAAAACAAGGAAGACACTGGGCTTCACCAAAATATCTTCAAATAAGGAGATTGTCAACCTGTCAAAGAAGTGATCAAGTATAATGAAAGATGCTCTAAAAAATAAGGGAGTGGAAAAGTTTCTCCATATAATAAGGCAAGGCACTAAGAAAGGGGCTTTGATAAAGACATGACACAAACTACAAGTGTGTCAAGGTGCCAATGCACAAATTAGAATAGAGCATGTCGTGGGTTGATGGAAGAGTGTAGCAAAAGATTAAAAAAACCATCATGTATGCAAAAATATATCTGAAATGATCAACTATGAAAAATAATAATTTATAAGTGCATGTTTAGAACAGGGATGTCAGGGACAACAAATAATGCATCTATGTGTGAGAAATTGGTGCACAAGGTATAATACAAAATATAGTAGGGCCCATAGCATAGACAAACCCCCCCTAAATATGACACTTTATAAATTTAGAGTGTTTACAATAAAAATAGTACCGATGGAATGAGAATTAAAAATAAAGCACTTTTATAGAAAGTGACACTCAAATCCGAGTTACCGAGTAAAATTTATGACCAATAACATTTTTCATCATTAATAACCTATTTAATGAACTTACATTTAAAATTTTAAAAATCTTGACCAAACAAAATGTAAAGTAGCCTTTCATCCACTCGTTGGAACTAGAGTCGAACAAAGAACCTTCTTAAACAAGCAAAATTTTAAAAATAACCTACCCATACACCCCTATGTGCTCTTTACAAGGAAAGGCTTATATTAAGCGTGTTTTAATTACAAAATTAAAGTTATTTTAAAATATTAAAATATGATTTTAATTTTTAATTGTATTACGGCATAAGTTAGGTTTAGCTTTGAATTTGCAAGGACAAGAAAGAGAAGCGCCGCCATTATGCATTCACGGGTCTGCAAGAGAAGAAAGAAACTCAGGTATGCACAGCCAAGAGAAAGCAGGTCATGTTGTATACTAGAATGGCCAAGAAAACCAGGTGTAGTCTATGAAAGGTCATAAAATATCACAAAATAATAGGTCAGATGGAGCTCCTGCAAGTACTAACACAGAAGGAAACCCTTCGATCCCCAGTCTGATTACACCAAGTATTTTTTGAAGCACATAAATTGATGGTCTAGGAAAAAGATGAAAGCTGTCGAACCCATGGCTGTCACATACCTTATCATTTAATCTTGGCAAATGAATGATGCCAGATAACATTAACGTTTTGCTTGCAGGAAAGTGCAAATTATCACGGACATTTTCCCAGCGGTCGAAGAAAATAAACGAGGGCCCTTGCAGCGTTTCTTCCCCTCCTCACCAGGACGGTCTCTCAAGAGATGCAATCAACACAGGGTGTGCACCGATTTAAGTAGCTCGGAGAACCAATAAAGCAAAGAGAGGGGTGAAGTAGGAACATGAAAGGAGGTTAAACCCCCAGCTCAAAATGCTTAATTCATAACGGTATATGACCCTGCTGATAAGCTAATAAGCGAAGCAGAGGCCACCATTAAAGACCACAATGTATGTATGTTTTTTATGCAAGCCAATCCAATTAAGAGTCTGTCAAGACTAAAAAATAGTGATCTCGATCCATGCAAAATATGTATTAATGTCGAAGAGATTGGAGGGAGATTCAATGCAAACAAAGACTCAGATGCATAGAAGAATCAAACACCAGATCTTAATGCATGCCAAAATCTAGTGATACTATAAATACAATAAGGGTTATTAAACCATAATAAAATGCCACTATAAATCTGCTGGATCCGTGGAGCATGCATGAGAATGACAGAGTTTTAGTTCATTCACAAGACCAAATGTTCTTCCAAAAATGGACATCCCTCCAAAAAAAAATTTGCCTCGACCCTTTCCTCTTTAATGTCGCAGTAATCTTGCTTTCCGCCATGATTGCATTGTGCGAGAATTCTATCTGGAGTGAATATTGTTTGTTGGAAAGGCCATGGCATAGGCTTTATCTGAAAAACTTGATTGACTCAGAGATCAGGCAGATCTAGGACGTTGAAGTAAGGATGATCCTAAATGGACCGATCTGCAACACAAACGTTCAAACCACAAATGCTCCACTATCGCCCACAGCGTATGGAGCATGGAAAAGGTACGACCTTAATAGAGTCTGCAACAAATGGCAAACCTTCACAAGAAGTCAACTTAGCCACAAAAAAGGCAAATAGAGGATCAAAATTTTGACCGATATCTATGAAATAAACATAGATCTAATTTTCTTTTGCAAAGACAAAATAATGCAATGAAGCAGGTTGGTTAACTATTGTTTGGAGACTGCTTTGATACCATGAAAGAGTTTGGAATACTCTTCAGTCAAGATCTCTCCAATAAGTCATTATCAAAGTGATGAAGCTAATGCATTGCACATAGAATAAATTATCTATTATCCACAAATAGATTATACAATGTTGAGATTCTCTATTACAATCTCTTAATGGAGAAGAATATATAGGAGTGGGGGAAGTTAACTCATAGAAGAACTCAAGATGGAACTGAGTGTAACTCACTATGAAAATATAGGAGAACTCATAGTAGCACTTAGTTGAACTCCAGGTGAAACTCTAGATGAAACTCACCCTCTCACCAACTTACACCTAAGCAAGTTAAAGCTATATGTGTATGGATAATCCATTCAATAAATAAATGGAATAATAAATATCCTACACCAAAAATATCATTGATAATTGTTATTCTGTCTTGTTTTAAACACTATGATATATAAACAATGCCTTTTTGATGAATAGGTTGTATATAATTAAGGAGTGATTAGTCTGAACATTGCCAATTTTGGTATTAGAAGAAAATTTATATATTTATAGAATGTTCAGTTCATGAATTCTCTCCAAGCTGAAGAGTGTTCAATTCTATTATGAGGAGGAGAAAGGGACCAATCATCCAAATAATAAGTATCTATTTGGTATTTATTTATTTAATAAGTATTATAATGTATTTTAATCTCGTTATCTATTTTCATGCAAAATATTATTTTCTATATTTAATAGATAGGGTTATTTGTGTGTGTATATTTACCTTTAAAAATTTACTTTCAAACATTTCCTTTCCAAGCAATTACTTTCCATGCAATTTCATTTCCTACATACTAGATTATTGTGTTTTACACTCATGCAATTTCAATTCAACAAATAGAACAAGCAGTGTGCTTTAAATTTATGATATTTCAATTCCCAAAAACTAAATTAGCAATTTAGTTTACTTCATAATAAATTTATTATAATTGAATTTGAGTAAGTAGCTTTTAGAAGAGGACATTATATAATCCACAAATCACCTCCAAAACAACTCTGTTAGTTATAAACCCTTGTATATCCTCTTGTAGATAGTCAATGGACACTGTCAAGATTGACATGACATATTTAATCAAAATTAAGAAGACACAACAACCCTCATCATTTTTGGCACCATTTTTGGAGACTTTCTAAGTGTTAATAGGTTATCAGAAAAATTAACCAACAAAGTAAATAAAGAACACTTCCCATAAGTCAAAATAAATTTATGAATATACAAAAACATTAAAAAGGAAGATATATTCCTAAAAACTTATGATAAAAAACCACAAACATATAGAGAGTCTGAATTGAGTTGTTGTGAATTAAAATAGGTTTATCATTTTTGTAATTATAAAACACTAAATTCATCAAAGACTTCATTAGGAGGGAGTAGCTGGCCTATTATAAAAGTCAGGTCATTATAAAAGTTGAGTTCCTATTTATAAATGGTACATAGATGCATGCATCAATTAATAACATTTAATATACTAACAATGTGATGGGAACTGACTTAAAATAAGCACTTGTGGATAAACTAACATAAGAAAAGAAATACCATGGGGGACAAAACGCATACCTATGTTCTTACAAGAGAGTCATGAATATGTTATAAGCCCATATCCCATCACCTAACTTAGAAAATATTATTTTATATGCATTCTCATTTCCCCTTCATTTTTAAATTCTCCTTGTCTATCGCAATCAACTACATGTTTAAGTGTTATCCCCAAAAATTTGGCTAAATGTCCAATTTTGGCATAGAATTGGCATGGCATGGAAGGACCATGGTGCATAGATGATAGGCACAAAAGCACCATGGCGTAGAACCTATAGGGCACAAGAGGACAACAACATAGAGGAACCAACATGAGAGGACCTAGTCAGATGGGAATGAGTCATGAGGAACCCAAGGACATAAGACTCAAAACATAAGTGAAAGACTAGGGGAACATGTGGGAAGCAGGAACAATAAAAATAATGGTTCATACGAGTCACCTTGACACTATTAATATGAAGTTTTATACTAGTTCTCAAGGTGAGGAACACATGGCATCAAATATATAACATATAGCAAGGATATAGGGGACGCAAAGGCCTAGATATTTAGGAAAAACTAATTATTGAATACCATGACTCTTAATCTGTTGAGAGTTCATTGGCCAATTCTCCATGCCATTAATGATTGTAAACACTTGATTAGAGCAAAATAAGTATAAATACCCCTATTGAAAAGTACTACATAGACAAGTTTTTGGGATGAATTTATGATGAACTTTTACCTTTTTGATGATTAAGCTTAATATATGAGATAATAGGTTTTATCAACTTCTTGTGTTTTATTATGAATGATGGTGTGTGATTTAAGTGATTAGACTTAAATATAAGATCTTCCCTATCTTTCTTTTCTTTTCTAAGTAATCGATGTTAATATAAGATGATAACATTCTACGTAGTGATATTAATTGAATCTAGAACTCAAAGGATCAAGTTAGTTTCTCTTTGTTTTTATATAATCCATATTTAATTTGCATAAAGAGAAGGACATGAACAATTTATTAACACTATGAAACAAAACCTATGAGAATTGGTATTTCACCATGTTGTTTGAGTGAGGGCACAAGACATAAATATTGCATCAAAAGACTAACATGCTAGCTCATTGGGCTAGACTTTAGTGCCTATGTTAGAATTATCAAATAAAACCCAACATTTTGGTTTCATTATCAGGATCTGAAGCACTTAAAGCACAGTCATGGAAAATGTTTGAGCGTATTACTCTTAAGAACATAAAATAATGGGTTACTAGTGTTGAAGACAACTTTCAGTCCCCTACCTTGAGCTAGGAATCTTTGGATGATAGTGGGTAGAGCAAAACCTTTACAGTGCATTATATGAAACCTTCTTTTTGGAGATCTCAATTTATTTACATACTTGGTTGTCAACATATGATCAAGGATGCTCAAGGAATCTTGAAAGGAGATAGTCTTGGATTCTATAATGATAAAGAGATTTAGCAAAACTTGGAGCTTTGTGGACACAAATAGTTAACTTTTGGAGGAATGGACTTCTAAATAATTACATTTTGGAGTACACTGTAACTACCTATTCATGTCTTGAAGAAGCCAAGTTGTAGTTCCTTTAAGAACCACATGGTTGTTATATTAAGCTTTTTTCTTTTCAAATCAAGAAGTTATTTGCTGATCTTTGACTTGAAACTATACCAATGGACAGCTAAATCCTCTCATGCATGAACTACACATTTGAAGGGGAGAATAGGATTTGGTAGAATATTATGGGTTCAAAATGGTAGCTAGTCAACGTGCATTATGAAAATAGAAGTATGATGAAGCTCAGTAAAGTATTATAGTAGTTAATGGTGTAGGAAGAGACTGAGAGAACTCAAGGAGTGATGTTAGGATCTATAAGGAAGAAAAAACACATGAGGATCCCATATTTTTTGAGACACATTTTATACCACTTCTATCCTACAAAAGAGAAACAAGATGGATGGCAGGAACTGAAGAACTCAATTTGAACAAACTAGGTTCCCCCATTATAGTGCGTACTCATGATTTGGAGTTAAAAAAAGTACACATACATAAGTTTGGAATCAGAGACTGAACTGGTAAGGGATAATGAAATAGAGCCTTTTCATGCTAATTTAGACTTAACACTTTCTTTCCCTCTTCAAGGGAATTCCATGGCATAGTTTGGGATGCCTAGTGGATCAGGCCTATAAGGATAGAACACATGCCCCAATTTGAGTAATCAACTAGCTACCATGCCTCATATCATAAGCACTACTATTGGAGGTGTTGGAGGTAGACTAGGAGGTGGTACAAGAGGTAATAAATGTCCTCCTCATAGGACCATGGATAGAGGTTACCAAAAAATCCCCATTCAAGCACCTCAACTGATTATGGTGTATTATGATATGACATTATACTTACATAATATCGAGGTATGAAAAATACAGCTAATCATGTTCACAAATGTGAACTAATTTGGAGAGAGTGAGGCATTACCTCCTTTGAGTGTAAGGTCATGCAATTTTCAAATATTCTATTAGAGTTCATGCACAAATGGTATAGAAAGTTTGACCCTCAACAAGTGGTGGTTGACTTTTATTAACTTAAGACAACCTTCCTTCAAGAATTTGACATTTTTGAATTTTAGTAACATAGCATAACAAGACTAAAAGACATAAAACAAGGAATTACTGAGAGTGTGTGTGAGTATGAAGCAAGGTTTGAGACCTTGTTGTCTAAATTATCATTTGATATTAATGTTGTTCAGCATGCATAATGGTTTATGGGAGGATTTTTACTACTCTTCTATTGAACCTTATCACTATAGACCTTCACTAGTCTGTACGAGGCTTTAGAAGCTACTCTCTGTACTGAGGTAGTTGGAAGCATTGATACTGGGATCAATCCCTTTATGGAGGCCCAAATAGTCTCAATGTCATCACATCTTGAGAAGTTCATAGCCAATCATGCACATGAAACAAACAATGGTGTTTGGTATACAAACTATGAATTTGAAGGGTATACACAGAGTAATGATCAATTTATGAACATCCATGTGGTACTTAAATAAACATTTGAAATATATAATGAAGAACATGATGGACACTCTTGTCCTCTTTTGTATTGAGATATACACACTAAAGTGTATGAGTATTATAAGATCTGTGATGCCTATACTCATGACACTAACATTTTCCCTTTGATTAGTGACATCCATGAAGCTTGAGCACATGGCACACACCAAACCTTAGTGAAAAATAATCAAGACAAGGGTGGCTACTATGGATGAGGAAAAAGGTGAGGATGAGGAGGTGGTCATTTCCCACCCAAGACCTATTACAAATGTGGATCTATGAGCCAATATCAAACAGATTACCCAGATTACCTAACATGCACTTTATGTAAAAAAATCACCGACTGGAAGAGTGTCTTGAATTATACATGGCTATCACCAAAGAGTGAAATGAAAGTGATGTCAAGATGATTTGAATCTATAAACCACATTGGCATGCACACTCAGACATCCTTATAGTTTAACAGGTAAACATTACCACTCGTAATGTGGGATAGACCTAGTTGACATCTAATCCCATAAAAAAAGTGCAATGGGAAGAACCAAAATAAAAAAATTAACCTAATGTTCAGTAATAGAAGGATGTCCTCCAAGATATGATGGCACTAGTATGAGAAATTTAGGTAGAGATTTAGTTTCTAAGAGATAAAGACATAACGTAGTATGTTACTATGCAAAGGGAATTTAAACCTCAACATATGGCATGTGATGACTTTCAGGAGCTATGCAAGCACATGCTGGATGATGACATTATTGTACAACTAAGCATTTATCTTTAGAATCAAGCCCAAGTACCAAATGAGATTCACCCTCAAGTCACTAGGTAGAGTGAATATCATCATTTAAATCATGCTCGGTGATAAGACACTCCTAGTTCCTCTACTCCCCTAGAAAATAAAGAAATATTAGTCAATGTTACCATCAATGGATGGTTAATCTAGGACATAGTAGTAGACACCGATGTAAAAGTCAATATCCTTACCAAGGATACATTGTACAAGATGGCCAGTCCAACACTACAGCCTTCACCTCATGTCTTATTTATGGCAAATAAGAATTGTGCATTACCTATTGGAGTACTCAAGAATGTAATAGTTGACATACATGGTGTACTATTTAAAGTAAAATTTGAGGTTATAGAGCTAGCTGAAGCTAATGATTACCCAAATCTATTTGGAAGATCTTGGTGCTACAAGAATAATATAGACTTGAGCATCAAGAAGTGCTACATTATTTTTGAAAACATTGATTAGCATATTGTAATACCATTATATCAAGCATAAGGTCCCCCTTACATATAACATATCAATGTTGATGAGGATATAATATCTATAATGTGACTGCAAGGAATGATGAATAAAGAGATCCCACTCCAAATGGCATTATTTGATGGTCTAGTACTTAGTCTATTTTTGACACTAAAATCAATGTGTGTAATTGTTGGGCTCATGGTGACTATGACCTCACTGGCAGAATATGTAGTACCATCAACAATTAGGAGAATGTGCCATACTAGTTTAATAAATGACACAGGGTTATTCACCTTATCACTAGCTAATTCATGAGGGGACCTATCATAGAGACACCACTCGAAAGACTCAATGAGGCTCCAAGGTTCCATGGGCAGATGGAAGTTCAAGACTTCATTCAGTGCCTTGAAGAGTTTTACCACACTGATGAAGATTATGTTTGATCTTTGGTTCATATTTTTAATGACACAACTACATGATGGTGATAAAACCATTGTGAATGACTCCTCTAGTGGGATTAAGTATGCTCAACCTTACACCATACATTCTATCATGATAACCAAGTAAAGGGAGTAGTCAGTTATAATAGAGTACAAACACCTGAGCCACACATTGAATCTTGTGAAACAATGTGGTGGGATGATGATTCCTACTTATTTGAATATTTATGGGTGCATGCATTTTATGGAACTTTATGCATTTAGGCATGAGCATGGCATGTTCATGAAAAGTGACACATGGGTACTAGTTTTTGGCATCTACTAAAGGAGAACATGAACTCGACACTATCTTATTCTTCACCAAGGATGGATTTGTGCCTCACCCTCTAAGCCATGCATGAAGCAATAATAGGTGACCCATATCCCATGGAATAATTCTTGAGGATTATCCATAAAAACCCTAAGGATCTCATAAACCTATTGCATGAACCATTGATATACCTAGCTCAAACACTTTCACTAGTCCTCGATCATAACCAATGTGAATAAATTCATCTATGGAACAAAAGATCATGTTACAAGTGGAATAAGGTTAAGGATCCACTCTACTCAACCCAATGTCTAACCATTTAGATGTTCCTACAAATTTTGGCATAAGAACTATTGAGGACATAGGTATTGATATGGAAAACCCCTACTATGGGACTATTCAACATAAACATTGGCTCAAAACAAGAACCAAATATGGTATTGTAAGAAACTATTGGACTAACATAGAGATATCAGTTTTTTTTAATTGCTAAAGGATTATCAAGATGTCTTCCCAAGAAACTATCATGAAATGAAGGGAGTCCACCCATCCTTGGTGAAGATGCATATCAAGCTAGTTGATGGTGTTGGAATAGTTAGAAAACACCCATATAGGATGAATCCTAATCTCTGGGTATGCATCAAAGAAGAAATTTCTAGTATGCTGCACGATGGAGTAATCACCCTCATTGATGAATCCAAGTGGGTCATTTCTATGGTGATTAGTATTACTAAGGATGGAGACATTTATATCTATGTAGATTATTGAGTGCTTAATGCATCTTATGTAACTGATCCTTTTCCATTGCCATTCATGGAAGAGATCCTTGAAGGTGTTGCTAGATGTGAGGTATATACCTTCATAGATGGCTTCTTGGGGTACCATCAGCTCCAAATAACTGAAGAATACCAACCCCATACAACATTCACCACTGAATGGGGATCATTTACGTCTACTATTATGCCCATTGGGTTGAAAAATTCCCCAATAGTGTTTTCACGAATAGTTTTTGTAGTCTTTAAGGACTTCATCCATAAATTCCTTCAAATTTATTTGGATGATTAGACATTATATGGTTTAGTCAAGGACCATTATTCTAACCTTAGACTTATGCTTGATTATTGTCAAGTCTTACAAATCTCTTTAAACTTAAAGAAGTGCCTATTTATGACACCTTTTAGTATGCTCCCAGGATATATTATTTGTAAGGAAGGACTTTTAATAGACTTGAAAAAGGTATTTGTTATTCTTTGTCTCCCAATACCCAAGACTTAGTGTAAGTTCCATGATTTTCTATGATATATTGGTTATTATAGAAAATCCATCTATGGATATGCAAAAATTGTCACACCCCTAGAGGAAATTTTAAAGTATAATGATCATTTCATATGGGCTTGCTCTTGTAAAGTGGCATTTGAAACATTAAATGAAAAGCTGCTCATTGTTCCTATCCTCCAGCTCCCCAATTGGACAAAACCATTTCATTTCCATGTTGATGTATTTGGCATGGTCATTGGTGCAATTGTTGCACAAGTAGGTGAAGGTTACTTGGATCACAAAATATACTTTGCTAGTAAGAAGCTCACACCAGCTAAAATAAACTATACCACTAGGGATCACAAAGCATTATTGATGGTCTACACTTTGTAGAAGTTCAAATAGTACCTATTAGCCACTCCTTTTATTTTCTATATAGAACATGAGGCTTTTAAGTACCTTGTCAATAAACCCACACTACACAGATAGGTGTATCACTGGATTGTGTTATTCTAAGAGTTCCAATTTCTAGTTATGGTGAAACTAGGGAAGCCCAATTGTGGACCTGAATACCTATTACGGATCAAGAATGGAGAACCACCACATGCCATAGAAGATGATCTTCCTAATGTATGACTCTTCCATATTACATGGGTACCTGAAGAGTTGGAAGATATTGTAGCATTCTTGACCATTGGCTCTGTGCGTATTGGTCTCACCTTGTAGGACAAAAAACAACTCATGATTCATGCTACACCTTTTTGGCTTATAATAGGTGATATTTACAAAATGGGTCATGATGAAGTTCTTAGACATTATGTAATGCAACACGACTGCCTTGAATTACTCTATAAAGTTCATGAGGGCATTGCAGGTGGAAACTATATTAGAGAGGCTACTATGCAAAAGGTTATGCTAGCTAGATTATGGTGGCCAACTCTTTTCCAAGATGCTAAATCATATTCTAGGAAATGTGACATATTTTAGCACATAGGAAAACCTAATCGAAGAGATGATATGCCTCTATGATCTATTCCTTTTCAAAAACCCTTTAAAATGTGGGCTATTGATTTTGTTGGCCCCATCACTCTAATAGGATGATGAATATGTTCTCGATACATCATTACATCAAATGACTACATTACATGCTAGATTGAAGTTACACTAACAAAGGATTATACTACCGCTATTACTATATGATTCATTTGGGAGAATATCATAATTCAGTTTGGATGTCCCTTGAGTTTCACCAGTGATCACAGAACCCACTTTTTGAATGAAATAGTTTGCATCTTGCTGACTGACATCATGATCACGCATCACAAAAAAACACCCATATCATTTGCAAGTCAATAAAACTATTGAGGCCTTCAATAAGATCCTAGGTACCACACTTACAAAGATCTGTAATGTTGTCTAATTTTATTGGAATGATAAGGTGTCTACAGTACTATGGGCTTATCATATAACCTACAAGAGCCTAACAAAAGCACACTATTCAACTTGGTATATGGCAAAGAGGTAGTCCTATTAGTGGAGTTTTTGGTACCATCTATACATATAGCATGAGTAGGATAATTGGATGAAGTTTCATCCTTGAAAGTGCACCTAGATACTTTATTGCAATTGGATGAAGCTCAATTTTCTTGCTCATTAGAGCTAGGCTATAGAAAAGATCAAGCAAAAGGCATGGCATGATAACCATATAAATAAAAAAATATTTTCTCTACGAATTAATGTCTTTTTATATAACTCTATGTTTTTGCACTACCCTAGAAAGCTTTGCATACACTGGGATGGCCCTTTTATAATTCATAGCATTAGACCTACTAGAGCATGTCAATTACAAAGGATGGATGGCCAGTTCCTTCCTAGGCACTATAATGGAAGCTAGATTTGATCTTATTTCACTTCAGAGTAGATGAAGTATTGTAATCAATAAGGATTATGCCATTAGCTTAAGATTTAATGATTTTAATAAAAGTGTTACCTTTTTTGTATACAACTTTCCCTTTTTGTAATTTTATTTCAAAATTTATTTTTTTGGTGGAGGACCATGACTTGTTTTAATGTGGGGTAAGAAGTCATGTTTAGTAAGTAAAATGTGCAAGTTAAATAGGTGTGAACGGTTAGATAGGTGTATAAGGTACATGGGCACATAAGGTTTTTAGGGTGTGTAAATTTCAATTTTAAGCCTCATAAAATAGCCATTTGAATTAAAATGCTCCAAGATCAATGTTCTATGTTCAATAATACCATGAAGAATTAGTGGTGAATAGGTAAGGATAATATCAGTGGGTCCCAAAGATCTAACGAAGCATGTTTAATCATGCATCAAAGATCAATGATGAGCATCAAGTCAAAATTCAACGGATCCTAAAATTGAACATGTCAGTGATAATTAGAATGATCTCAGGAGCAGAATCTAGATCTAACAGCACGTGGATGAGCTTGAGTTAGTGGGTCCAGGTGGATTTATGGTTCACATTCAATCATACAAAATAGATCCAATGGTGAGTTCAAGTTCAAAAGGTTAGTGAATTTTGAAAACATGAAAGAAGATGCCATGTGTCATGACCTGGGAGCTATTAGATAAATCAATGGTATGCATTTGAGCTGTACAAAAATAGATCAATGGTCTACATTCGATCTAGTAGAATCAAATCAATGATCCATGTTTAAGCATAGGACACAATTGTCATCTACTTCAAAGAAATGCATGAGATGGGATGGGCTATTAATGTGGAAATAATAGATTTGGAAAGGAATGGGCCAACGACATGATGTGATAAATACCATTAAATGCATTAAATTAAAAAAATTGAGGATCCAAGCATGATGACTGTTAAGGCTCTCCATTAATGACATGAAGTGATCGGTGACAGGAAATGATTAATGATGGTAAACCCCTCTTAGAGTCTATAAATAGGAAAGTTAAACTCATTTTAAAACATTACCTTTATATTAACAAAGATGAAGATCAAGAGACTATTAGAGTTGAGTTAATCAAATCCATAACCAAGCAAAGCAAATTCATTTCCACATTAACCTACACAGGGTATTGCAAAGCAGAGGATAGGCATTACAACTCTAGTTTCATAAGAGGAACATAAGGTAGTACCAAATGTTTTAGGTTATAAGTCTACCATTAGAGGGTGATCAAGCTCAAAAAGTCAAATAATTCATCCATAACCACATATTCTTTTAGAAACATTGGATGATCGTGCATCAACCTTTAGGCTCCTTGAAGGGTGATGCAGCCTAAGAAAAAGGATAAAAATCTGAACCCTTTCCAATAATACCAAAAAAAGAAGAGGTGAGAAGAGGAGTTTGGGTTCCAATTAAGGAAGAGACACCATAATAACAAGTTTAGCACATGAAATAATAAAAGGAAAATATGGTGCATAGAATGAAGCAGACTCAATCATCCTCAATCTAGGAAGATCAAGCACCCCCACCTCTATCTCTATTGATTAAAGAAATGCAATATCTAGAATCAATGTTACACATAGAGAATTGGGTCTCTAAGGTTTCCACTTATACTATCTTCGACTACAATCATCACCAACCTAGGAATGAGGTTGAGCTCCAAAGTGACTATCAAGTTGAGACTAAGAACACCAAGAACCAAGTGGCATATGATCTCACGATATTCAACCAGCTTGATGTTATAGGGTTGTTTTAGATCTTTAATTTACTATACTTTGGTAAACCTATAGAAGTGGTTCAATTTATTCTTTCTCACATCTATGAGGACTATATTTATTTTGCTAGACATAGCATGATGATCATGCTTGAGAAGATCAGTAAGGTCATGAGATTATAGTTCTTTGGGTTGAGTTTAATTGATGACTTGGTAAACATTGAGGAGGTACAAAAGACCACCATGAGACTCATGTATCAAAATCAAGGCCATGCCATACACATCAAAAATCTATAGGATCTCACCCTTCAAGTTGCGATGTAGATCACCCTGACAAAGATCAGAGGGAATGATCATTAGAAAGAGGTTGACATGGTGCACCTCTATATTTTCCATCATATCACAATGGGATATGTAATTCACTTAGAATATTATTGAAGAGGGAAAAAGGACCCATCATATGCCTATGTATAGGTTTCCATGGGGAGTAATCATACTCTTATTATTTTTTGATGAAATCAGTGTGTTAGATTATATCTCAAGAGTACTAAAGTGGGTATACCTTCCCACACATAAGTCTTCCATTGAATGTTACAAGGCATTCACATGCCCTGATTAAATCACCCCCTCATACAAGATCAAGATGAGGTATTGGTTTGATAGAATAAAGGTGACATTTGGGGTTGAGTGTTGCATCCAAGGACTTTCCTCCTTTAGCTATAGAGCAATCATAGTTTATCATAAAGCAACACTTATCCCTCATGCATATCTGAATGTACCCATTCTAAGAGCTCTCTACACAATTAAAGTTATCATAAGCCTTCTTGGCATGGTACTTCATAGACTCTATGAATCAAATTTTTGATGTATAACCTATCATCCTATAGGTTAAAAGAATAGATTCTGAGATTCACACTCTTCATAAATTGTTTATCTATCTAGGTAAAAAGGTCTATATAGAGAAGAGGGAGACAAAATCGATTGACATCAAGATAAAGAAGCTAATGGTGGGGGAAAGAATTAAAAACTTCTTTTAAATACTACACCCCCAAAAGTATCCATAAGCTGGGCACTCTAAGGAGATACGTCAATCAATGCCACCCCAAAAGAGGAAAAGGTAGCCAAATGTGGGTACCAGCACAAGTGGGCATTAGACACCATAAAAATGATAGAATACTATAGAAGCAACATGACCTACCCCTCCACCATCTAGATCCATTCCATCTAATCCATATATGCTAGTTTACCTTCACCTTCTCCACCTCATCCATCTACATCCCCTCCCCACACTTCTCTATCTCCTTTGTGCTCTTTACCACCATGCCCTTCAAATCCCCAACCTACTCCTCCTTTTTATCCTCCACCTTCTCCACCTGTACCTACACATTCTCTACCTCTACCTTCTCCCCCTAAATTAACTCCACCACCATCTCCCCCATGTGATTCTACTTCAAAATCTTCCTAGTAGCAACCCCCAAGATAAACACCCTAATAGGAAATTCCTAAGGTATAGGTTCATAGCTAAGGTTTTGATTCCAATAAAACTCCCTCCCTTGCTCAGGGGGAGAAAGACACCTCTAATGATTCATTACTTGATGTTGAACCACTATATGGTGAGGAGGGAGATGGTGAAGAACTGAGCAAGATGGCCAGTGGTAGCCATGAGGAGGGTGAACATGAGTGTGACCCTAGTAAAGGGAAGGGACCGACTGAGACCACAAAAGAGTATGGAAATGATGCAACATGTAATGTGTGTAGGTGATATCAGTTTGACATCTAAGATAAGATGCTCTATCTTTGGCTGTACTTTGTTCCCAATGAGGAAACCTTAGAAGCAAGGAAGCAAGTGTCCTTCTTATTAGATATGTACAATGAGGAACATGAGTTTAAACTCCCCCAAGATAGACTTCCCTTGAGTTCAGATGCTACAATGCTACCAAAACCACTATGGGTAGATCCATAAGAGATACCCGCTCTTCTAGAAAGCACCACCTTTTTAAAGCTGGGTATAGAGATCACATGATAAAATATTTTATTATATTTTGATGCATGCACTACTAAGAGGAAACATGCCAAGATTGTGGGAATGTATAATAAAGAAGTTGTAGATAAATAAGCGCTCATTGAGGAAGTGGCCAAGTTGAAGAAATAGATCCAAGAGACCATAGAAGCAAAAATAAGGATCTTGAACCTCTAAAAAAGAATTTTGAATGAAGAAACAACACTATTATATGGTGTTCCTATTGATAGGGATGTCATAGGAAATCTATATGCCTTGGTATAACTTCTGCTCAAGTGATGTAAAGAGCAACCTGTGCCAAAAGATGAGGGATTAGATTTAGTTGAATAGTTCACCATGGTTGTTGAAATCTGCAAGCATACTATAAAGAGGGTTGGGGAGGTTATACCATTTTTGATAAACATTTTGCATTGATAGTGTGACTAAATAATGTCTTGGAGGCTCAACTCCAAGCTGAAGAAATCCAGAGGTAGTAGTTGGCTGATGCCACACTCTTAAGAAAATACCACATCAAGTACACTAAAGCATTTAAGGATGTAGAGATGATGGAGGATAAAATTAATAAATATCATCAACAAATGAATGTCAAATTTTTAGCCCTCCAAAGATAGGTTAACAAGGAGGTATCCACACATGAAGATGTCCAAAAGGATGTCATTGTGTCCCTAAATGCACTAGTCAAAAAGGCTAATGAGACCTCCATCAAACCTGAGGAGATAAAAAAATCAAATGGAGGCATTGAATAAATAACTACAAAAGTTCATGAGGCATTTATCACATTGAGACAATTTGAAGAATAAGAATGAGCAATCAATGCTTGAATATTTGATGGAGGATGTTAATGAAACATAATTCGGGATGGACTATCAGTGTAGCTTTGGGTGATGTTAGGCCCAAAATTTTGTCTAAGTGTTTTCCAATTTTGGTATAGAACTGACATGGCATTAAAATACCATGGTGCGTAAATGATAGGTGCATAAGCACCATGGCGTGGAACCTATAGGGTGAAACAGGACAATGGAACATAATAACTAACACATGAAGACCTAGTTAGCGGGGAATGATTCATGAGGAACCTAAGGGCTTATGACTTGGAATATAAGCATAAAACTAGGAGAACATGTGAGAAGCAGGATCAGTTAAAAGAATAGTTTATACAGGTCACATGACTCTATTAATAGGTAGTTTGGCACCAACTCATAAGTTGAGTAACACATGGTGATAAATATATAACATAGAATGAGGATATAGGGGATGCAAAGGCCTAGGTCTTTAGGAAAAACTAATTGTTGAGCACCATGACTCTCAGGTTTTTAAGAGTTCCTTGGCTAATTATCCATGCCATTAATTATTGTAAATACTTGGTCAAGGAAAAACAAGTATAAACACCTTTATTAAAAAGTACTAGGGAGATGGATTTTGGGATGAATTTTTGACTAACTTTTTCCTTTCTAATGATTAAGCTTAATATATGAGATAACAGGTTTTATCAACTTCTTGTTTTTTATGATGAATGATGGTGTGTGATTTAAGTGATTAGACTTAAATATGAGATCTACCCTATCTTTCTTTTCTTTCCTAAGTAACTGATGCTAATATAAGATGACAATATTCTACGTAATGATATTAATCGAATATATAACTCAAAGGATCAAGGTAGTCCATCTTTGAATTTATATAATCCTTGTTTAACATTCATAACGATAAGGACATGAACAAGTTATTAACTATATGTAAGAAAACCAATGGGAACTGGTCTTTCACTGTGCACTCTGAATGAGTGTATAATACCTAAATCTTACATGAAAAGGCCAACCCACTAGCTTGTTGGGCTAGAATTTAGTGCCTAAGCTAGAATTATCAAATAAACCCTAACATTATGCCTCAAGGGAATTTATATATATATTATATTATTACAAACTGTTCTCCTGACATGACACATTAGGATTATATTCCATCCATGTGTCTAGTCATTGAGTTTGGGTGACATCTTATGGTTGGCATGTCTCCTCCTTAGATTGGAAACCTCTTTTAGCATCATCCACAAGGAGAGCTAGTGGAGTTGAACATGCTCCATGTGCACAATTTTTTCATATCCTTTATCAGTAACTCCATTGTATTTACCATTGGAATGCTTTAATTAGATTATTATTAATAAAAATGAAAATTTACAAAAGCTTAACAAATTAAAAGAGTGACTTGGTATTCATGGCTCAAACTCTATCAAAGGAATAAATTAGGTCAAAACATATTAGAATAAATATCATTGTCGATAAATCATGATAAATAAAATAACACCAAATAAACTATAACAATCACATTATAAAACTAGGCATAGGTCACCATACCAGTAGGTGGGGGTGGAGGATCATCCTTAGGTAATTAAGCATTCCAAGATGAAGGCTTAGTTGAGGGAAGATATGAATCTATCCAACCTTTCAGGGGGTCTAAAGGATCCAAAGAAATAGTAATGCCCCACCTAGGTAGAGGATACACCACACTAGCATCAAGATTAGGTCATGATGATGATTCCCAATAAGAAGGACCAATGGAAATTTTCTCACATGGTGGTGATGGAATCCATCTCCCTCCCACTCATTGAGGGGTAAGGGTGGAGAAGTGATTACATATATGAGAATGATTCCTTCCACATTTGGGTGTTGGAGGTGGTGAACCCTTTGATGGATGATTTAGGGGACATGACTCATGGCATAAGGAGTGCTCTCCCAGTGGTCAAGGAGCTCATAAAAATCCTTGAATTCCATGTCAAATTTATCCACTTGGTCTCGAATCTACATGTTGATAAAATAAAATATAAATACTTTATCATTAATAGAGAAATGGTAAGATGTTTCCTCATTGAAATAAAGAAAAGTTTTTATCTTTCCTTAATTGATTCAGAATAACAGATCTAAACAAATTCCATGGAAAAATTATATATTTTAGATAGTTATTAGAATCCCCAAGGAGGGCCGAATTCCATGTGAAGGGTTTAATTTGGTAGGGATGAAGTAAATTGTGTATTGATTTCCAAGTAGGCTGCACTTTAGGATATGTCAATTTGATGTGTTCAATGGAATCCAATTCGGATTAGGCTTGGAACTTAGATTTATAAATTCTATGATGGGAAATACATTCTAAAAGTGTAAAGTATTGATAGACTAGATACCAAAGTAAATGGGCTAACTTGCGTTCAAGATTAGCATTCCAAATTTTTTTAAGTTGGGCAAGCCATGCCCTGGGTAATGAAATAAGGTCCTATCTCCTATTGATCTTACCAAGAGCTGGAAATAAGTGGATCATGACTTAAAAAATGAGGCCTAGAGAATAATTATTGAATTGAGTATTGCATTTTTACCTCCAATCCTTTTAGCATGAGCGTGGAGGTTGCATACCCAGTTTATGGAGAATGACATTTGGCCTTAACTCATGAATGCATAAAATAATTGGTCAGTCATCATTTCTTAGATTAAATTTCACCTTTAACAAGGGCCAATGGGCCTAGTCACGTGTATAAACTAAATAATTTATAGTTTGAATTCCTTTTTTAAAGAGTCTCAAAGGTTTTATATCAGACATTCCAACGAGAAGGAGGCTTGTATTGGTCATTATAAGAGGCCACCATGAATTGTAGTCATTGGAGCAAAGAACATTATGAAATCCATTACCAACCCATTTTAAATGAGGACTAATTACTTCATAATATTTCCAAATTATTTTAATGAGAAATGATCCTTCAATTTTGATGAGATCAATTGTAATCAATATAGTGTGGAGTAAAATGATTTTCCAACTAGATTTATCATAGGGAGATCCAGATGAAATATAGTGATGTAAGAAGATTTTGTAAGCTTCATTACCTTCAATGGATTTGACAACCCGCTTATTACATATGTAAATGCTCTATATGTAGGATGTCAATGACACCCATACCTCATTTATCATGAGAAAGACAACAAAACCCCCAAGGAATTTTGTAGAATGCCTAACTTTGTTTGACATTAGAGTGAAATAGATATTTGATGATATTAGCTAATTTGTAAATTAGGAGGATTTATATAGGAAATAGTAAGGGGAACAACAAACATGATTATTAACTATAATCTTAGTTTAAATTAGTAATTTCCCTACCAAAGAAAGGTTTTTGGTGACCTATTACTCCACCTTTTTATCCACTCTATTTATGACATATTGCTACAACTCACCAAGGGAAATATCAAAGGTAAAGGGGATGCCCAAGAACATGAATTGCTCCCATTTGTGAGTTAAATTCCACTTTTAGTGGTGTAACCAATCTAGCATGGGAATCATAATCTATTTAAAGCATTAGGTTTTACTCCATTACAGGATGGAGCTAGAAGCTAGGCAAAAAATGCCAAGATGATGCATAGCCTCCTTAAATTATTTTTATTGATCTTCAAATGTGAGGAAAGTATCATCAAGAAAGTATACTTTGTTTAGTTAAGAGTATTTATCAGGAAGAAAAATTCCCTGAATGAAACCCCACATAGTTGTTTATGCCAACAAATATCTAAAAGTTTCAATAAATAAAATATATAATGTTGGAGAAAGGGGACAACATTGACATATGGATAAAAAGAGGCCAAAACTTTCAGATTTGAGGTCATTGATAGTGATACATGGTGAGGTGTTTGAGAAGAGGGCTTGGAAAACCAAAATAAATAATTGGCCAAAGTCAAGAGCTTGGAGCTTGGCTAGAATAAAATGCCATTCAAGTCTACCACAATATTTCTCACTATCAAGCTTGATAAATTTTGTTATTTGATTATATATTCTTTCCCATTCCATACCCTCCCATGAAATAATAATATTTTTAAATATATACCTAGTTTTGATAAATCCCATTTTATTATGTCGAACAATGGTAGGTAGGATGAGTCAAAGGTAGTTAAAAAGAGATTTATCAAGGATATTTTCTAATATGTTGAGCAGGGTGATGGGGCACCATATAGGGATAAGTTATGGGTTGTTATTAGTTGATAAGTTCTGGGTGACCAAATTTGGGTATGTCTTTTATATTTCCTTGATTAACGAGTCAACCCAAACCATTTTTTGTAGAGTGTCTTTGTAGAGTTTGAGAAAATTAGAGCTGGCAAACTCCCAAGTGGATTTATAAAATTCAAAGGGGAATCTATCAGTGCCTATATCTTTGTCATTACTCATGAAATTTAAGGAATGGGAGAGATCATGAAGATAAAATGGAACATAACATAACTTTTGATCATAAATCCTAAGTTTGAGAGGCCATGCATCAAGACATTCATACAAAGCCTAGATTGCTCAACCATTTCCTCCTAGGCTTGGAACACTAATTTATAGTGGTCTAATAAAGTATTGGAGATGTCAAGGAGAGTATTGAATATCAATTGGGTTGAATTTATGAGATTAATATGATCTCAATATTGTTTATCTATGATAGTTTTTAATAAATCTTAGAATCCTTATTTCCAAATTTGATCTAATGGAGGTAAGTGCAAATTTGTGCCTTTGGTTATAGGAATTTCTACCAATTTGATTTGGTGTTTGAGAGAGGTAGCCTATGATGTAATGTGAAGCTCAAAGGGATTGTGTTTAAGGAGATAGGATATCTTCTAGTATTTTATGAGCACAATTCCCTCATCCCACTTTTGAATGCAATCAATTTGATTTCCATGGTGGTAGAGAAAGGTGGTGGTTTAAAGGATGCCCTCATTCCACCACTATATCCAATTGGATACATAAGGTGGTTGAGGCACAATATTACAAACCCAAAAAATGAGATAGGTGGTGTCCTCATGGTAAAGGAAGGAGGTGCTTAGGAGGAATTGATGGTGTGGCACTTTTAAGTGGTTGTTACTCCACTCCACTCTGTAGGTGATGGGATTGTGGTTTGAGAGAACATATTTAGAGTGCACAATGACTAGATAGCCATTACTATTAGAAAAAAGATAGATTTTTATCTCAAATCATGTAAAATTCTAATTTATTCAAGACCCTACCGATGTCAGCTTGAAAATTAGACCATGCAAACCAAATAGTGGAAGTTAATGTGTGTTATTGAAATAGAGGTTCCATTAGACCCAACTAGTTTTTAATGTAATACCATGCCTCATGTTCTCCCACATGCCATCTCATTATCAAGGTACTAACATTTTCCTTGAGACACTCTACCATATTAAAATACCCACACACAATCCATGTGGCTAGGGATAGGTTGTCTACCAAATATCACCATAAATTTGATATGTCAAGACAATCATTGGGGGTGAAAATGTTTAGAATCCATAATGAATGTACATTTATATAAATTAGAAGAAAAATATCCCTATTTGATGAATCACCACCCTAGTTAAAAATTAAAGAATGTTTTTGCTGAAACCAAAATATTGGCACTGTCACAACCTTAATCATGCAGGGTGGATAATCGAGTAATATCATACCAAATGCATTTAAAAATTAGTTTGCAAATGAATCCATAAAAATTTAACATTTTACATAAAAAAATATTAATATCTTAATTGTTGATATACAATTTGCACAGATAATCTATGAGAGGACTCTATGATACCTCTAACATTATAAGATAAGGCATTCATTAGGAAGTATCATCCATAAATATCTCCCCCTAACCATCTTCAACATCTTTAAGAGCTACAAAAATATTTCCTAAAAGAGTTTGATAGTTTGGTATAATGAAATCCTTGAGAAAAATAGAGAGGAATTTTGCTCCATTATCCTCTCAGGGAGAGTTTCTATGACCACAAGGTAAGATGTACAATCACTTAGACATTAGACCACATATAGGGGATGTCCCAATGGGAGAAAATCTCAATTGAGGCTAAAAATTCCCAAATCATATCTAGCTCTTCAGGGTTATCTACATACTAAGAGGCTCAGGTGGGGGTTGACATTACACACCTCAAGAGAGGGATTTGGTGTAGAGGGAGTGGCAACTAGTTGGGTAGTTTTGTTATCGACTAATTTTATTTAATTGTAATTTGCATCCAACTATAGATAATATAAATTTACACCATTTTATTACAAATAAATGTGTCTTACCCCTTTCCTACCATTTTTTGTGCCAGTTAATCTAGTTCTACCATTTACCATCTAACATTATGTAAATAATCTACTTAATTTCCATTTTACCTAGGTAACTAGTTAACAATCCCTAAATCCTAGTAAAATATCCCCAAAATTATTAAGGGTAAGTTGTTTCAACCTCTCTAACAACCTCTCCATACTTGAGCCCCATTAAAAATGAATTTGGACTAAGTTTAATATGTGATCTTGAGTTTCTAAAACCAAAAAGTTAAACTTGGACTGAATTGGTAATGATTCTCATGATCATCATCAGTCCTCTTAAGAACGACATCGATTTATAGCCAGTCTAGCCTAAGGGTCAAGTATCCTAATTTTGCACAGTGAAAAAATGATGAAATTCCCCTGGAGTACTATGGAAGAATATCATCTATATTTTAGGCCTTTATCCAAGACCAAACACATCCCTATCAATGAGATGTTCCTCTGTATCATAAGAATCTTTTTTAGAGGTAAGTATGTGGTGTGTTTGAATTATTTATGATTACTGCATTTTTCATTTATATTCTATTTACTATCATAAGTCTATTTAGATAAACTAGTGACCAGTCTAGAAGCCTCTTAGAATCTTTTAAATCCATCTATAGGCTCCATCTTGACTTTTTCAACACTTATTATAAAGATCAACCATGATTATTTCTAGATTTACATCAATTACCTAATTTATACTGATTCTAAGATAATTGACATCGATCTATGTGTTTTTATTTATATCTTCAACTTGAGACTAGATTAGCAATCTCAAGTGTTTCCAATTTATTATTTATCATTCCTAGAATCATGCACTGCTGTTTATATATAACCTTACCTAGTGTTATACATGATGTGGTTTCAATTCATGAGTTACCCATAGTTCCTTACCCATTATTCATTGATCAGAGTGACATCTCTTTTGAGCTAGGTCTCTGCATGATTGTCTTTGCCTTGACTCTAGAAGCCATCACCAATCAATTAGAATCAATTCAAGAATAAGAGGACTTATCCATATCATATTGTTATGAACTTTTTGATAATATATATGCAGTAGATTGATTTGTTTCATTTTAGTTTCATATTATTATCACATGCTTTATTATAATTTATCTCATTATATTATCCTCTTGATTGCATAAAAAATAGTGGAGTGTCATCCCTCTAAGTGTACCACTTCTTGGAACTAATCTTGTATCAATTAGTCCACCCATATATCTTATTAATCCAATCTTGTCCAAGTTGTCTTTGTTGTGTAAGTAGTCTTTCCTAGCCAAAAAGGAGCCCCCACCTTACTAGATCAATGGTGCACATCCCCTATCACAGGTATTCTTATTTAAACCTGGTATCATTTCTATTTTTAGTAAGTTAATTTTATTAATAAAATGAATTGAAAAAACACTACATTTTTTTGACATGCCCTCTAATTGTTCTTGTTGATTTCATTGTGAAATTGTTTACTAGTTGAGTTTTTATTGATTGTTTGCTTTCATTCAAAAAGAGAAAAATAGAAAAATTCTTACTTTTATTTTTAAGGTTTAAAAATAATTGCATTCATCCTTTTCTTGATTAAAGAATTCACTTAGAGTAATCTAGGTAGATCAATATATCGTAGTAATGACATTTTCTCACACACAACAAAAACCACATAATCTTAAAATAAGCATTGAAACATTTTCCTTACCTAAGGAAAACCCACTTAGATTGCATCACTAAGGGGGAAATTGACTCAGTGTGCTTGCTGGGTATTATTTTTTTGGCAAGAAATATAAAGGCTAAGCACCTAACACCTTTATTAGTGTGGTGTGTAAAGTGAGGGGTAGGCCCCAATACCAAGCCATGTACTTTATTCCAACATGAAATCATTCCTCAATGTACCTTCATATATATAGAGGTTTCAATTCTTAAACAAAAACCTAAAACCATCTTTAGAATACCATTTCTTAGTACCCTCATTGCCCCTTTTCCTCACCACATTCTAAATTTAATTTCTTAAAAATGTAAAATATTTTAATTATGTTTGGTAGTGTGTGTTTTTGTTTCAACTAAAATGAGATAATTAGAATAATATTATGTGCTTTCTTATTTTATTTCTTGATTTATTTTCAATGTTACATGGTTTTGATGTGACAACAGTCACCAAAACAAAATGAATCCCCAACCTCATCCTTGTCCATAGAGAACACCCTAAGTCCTCCTACCTTTATTGAGCCTATGGTGGAGGTTATTCCCTAGTTATATACACAAGGAGATCCTGAATTCACTAGCATATTGGATAGTAATCCAGTTTATCTAAACAATTACCTTAGTAATCAATCCATATGTATTTTGCTTTCCACTCATACACAATCTTATGGGAATGTTTTTGGCATGCCCCGAAAGGTATCTAAAGGGTTCACTTTAGCCATGGCTTCCTCTCTCAACAATCCTCCCCCAATAGGTTCTGATACTAAGACATCACAACCTTTAGACAATCCATCCCTAGTAGTATCTAGTAGTCCATCTCTGACTAGCATCCAAGCTGAAAATGTTACTACACCCCAACTTACGTCTACTCTACCTCCCACTAATACACCTCATAACTTAGTAATTTCAATCTTTACAACTATCCCACTCATCCAAACTAGCATAGATTCAAATCCTTAAACCCAAAATTTACAACAAGTTACCTTAAGTCAACCTCCTTAGCAGTATGTCCCTTTAAATACTTAATGTATATCTCCCTCACAAGCCCTTGAATGGATTTACCTTTATTCATCCCCAAAAAAAAATATAACCTTGAAATCCCTATAGTATGTGGTTACATCCCAACCTATTATAACCACTTCTATTGGTAACTTCTTGTCAGAACCCTTTTTCACTCCATTCCATACATATCAACACCTGAAATAAAATGTCTTATGGGGTATTTATCAATATAATACCTAGCTTGACCTTATGAACATCCTTATAAATAGGATGGGAAATATATAAGCCTCAACCTTTGAGTAGAAAAATATGCTCACATTTGAGCAAATCTGCAATGAACCCATTAATCCAGATTTCCCTATTAGGCCATACCGCTCACAATGGGAATTTTTAAAATTCATAAAATTTAGAAACAAGGAAGATCCTTAGCAACATATTAGAGCATTTAGACACACTTGTTATCTCATATCTCAAAATGATGCTCTCCTCCTAAGAATGTTTCTCATGTCACTAGCTAGACCAATTTTAGGTTGGTATAGTTCTATCCCTCAATACTCCCTATTCTCTTTTGGCCAACTATCCCAAATGTTTTTAAAATAATTTTAAATTAACATCTAAAGGAAAGGGACCATAACCAACCTTTATGAAATTAGATACTTTCATGATGAATCTATTACTAATTTCATGGCTAGATGGCAATGTCTTATAAACCAACTTACTTTCTCCCTTCCCCAACCATAATTAATTGAATTATTTTTGAGATCATGCATTAAGCATATCTCATCAACATTAAAGGTTCAATCCTTAAATACTTTTTACAAGTCATTTTTCATGGCCTATAAAATAGAAATATGAGTGTTAGAAGAAGTAAATGTAAAGTTACGTAATAAGAACTTCAAATTTGATTCATCCAAAGGAACTAAAAATACCAAAACTAAATAAACTGCTAATGCTATGGTCTTAAAATCAACACCTCCATAGACAAAGAGCCAATCCAAATCCTCTACCTCCCAAATTCAACCACAAAAACCTTTAACATAATTTCTTTCTTGGCAGTACATACCCTTAGGGGAATCATACACTTCTATTTTAGACAAGATCTTAAAATATTCTATTATCAAACTTATTCTAGTTAGACCTCTTTATGACTCTTTCCCCAAGTCTAGTTGGTTCAAATAAAATGGCTTCTACAACTACCATTATGTACTAGGTCACGACAACCATAGGTGTCACTATTTCAAATGTCTAGTTCAAAATCTTATTGATGAAGGAGAAATATAGCTAGATAACCCTAATGCTCCTCCTAATCAATCCATAGATATATTTAGGCAACCATTCCCCAACCATCTCTCTACATCTAATTTCATATAGGCTAACTCAAGATGCACCTTAGATCATGAGAGCTATGTGATAAGTATAATCTATAATCAACTTCTGCCTAAATAGGTTGGTAGTGCTTTTAAATCACCTTCTATGACAACTAAAATCCTTGATCTCCTTATACTAGATGATTTCAAACCATCCAAATCAAGTAGATTTATCTCCAAGACTCCCTCTAGGATTTATAGATCTCATTGATATTTGGGATCCTCTTGAGGAACCATTACCTAAACCCATTAAAGACAATTAACTAATAATAAAGGATGAGAAATTTATCAAAGAGGATACTTGTCTAGACATCCTAGAAGATATGCATACCACTCTTTTAGTCCCTAAAACACCTTTTCATAACATACCCATCCCCTATAGTTTACTCCATTCTAAGAGGATTGTTACATTATCTCAACTAATTCCAAAACTAGCTTCCATTATATCTCAGGAAGAGCCAAATATTGTAAAGAGAGAAATTAGGGGAAATTCTTCAAGAAGTGGAAACAAAAAACTTGAGGTGTCATGAGGAAAATAATTTAAAAATTCACCCATAAGAATTTAACTCCTTGAAGAAGATGTCCCTACTACTTACGAATAGATTTGAAAAGGGAAAATTGTTTTGCCACCAATTCAAACTAGAGCATCCATATTGGGACATCATTCTTCGGTGAGACCAAAAACCACCATTGTGGAATCCTCTTATAAAGAGCATATACTATTAAAAATGGATATTACCATAGTAATAATTCCAATTCATCATCCCTTAAATCCTTATTACCCATAGAACCTAGGTGTAAGGTCTTATCCCAAACATAAAGTACCCTATATGGGGAATATTTGAATAATCAATGCAAAGAATCAAGACTCTAAAGGAAATGAAACTTTCATGCCAATGCATCAGAGGGTCAAAAAACCTAACTAAGATCCATTATGGGGGTCTTACTCTAAGATTCTTGATTAACTCTTCAAACTTCCCTTATCACACTACCACCCATAAAATTTGTTAAACCTAATATTCAAAAACTAGTATGGTATCGAGAAATGAAGAAATGTGCCTATTATCGAATAGCAAGACATGATACCAAAAGTTGTAATGTACTAAAAGCTATAGTCCAAAATTTATTAGAAGAAGATGATCTTCTACTTGAACAACTTGGTCATGATTATCCTCGTAATTAAACTACTATGGTCAAAACCACTCCTAGAAATAGTATATTATCAAGAGGGTGAGAATGAGTTTTAAAGTAAGATAAAACTTCTACTAAACTTAGTATCAACCCCTCTTAAACCCTCTAGGATTGAATGATTTTGAAAACATAGAAAATCCACCATTATTTTAGATAGATGCAATACACATAGCTACATGATCTTAGATCCAGGGTCATAAGACCCAGAACCCCAATAAGGCCAAGGTCATTATTGAAAAAGCTACTTCTTCTACCACATATGTTCCTAGAATACCCATTCAAAAAACCTAAAATTTATATTCTAGGGAAAGTGTAAAATAATATTGCTTTGGAGTTGATATAGATATCAATTCTAAAATAAATCCATCATCTCCTCTCCAAGATGTCTTTATATAAACTTGTCCAAAAATCTCTACAACATCACGATGCTATGATATAGGTCTTGTAAGCCACTCAGATATAATCAGATAAACCCCAACCTCTATCAAATTTTATCATATCTTTGTAGAAGTTTTTATCTATAATATTCCATGATTTTGAAATATCACCATTATATCATGATGACCAAGATCTATCATTATTTATCACTACCCAACTCAATAAAACCTAAATCAAATGAGTAATGATTGATAATGGAGTAAGTATAAATATTATCTCCTCACATGCTTTTAAGAAACTACAATTACCTAAGACTATTTTAGCTCAATCTCTAGCCATATTATGGGAATTTAATGATAATGTTGCCTCTACTTTAAGAACAATTATACTTCCTATCCAAGTATGTAGATGTACTCTTTCTATGTTATTTTATGTCATAGAGGTGGAATTTAAATATAACATCTTATTAGGACATCCTTAGAAATGTGCTATGCATTTCATCCACTCTAATTTTCACTTATCTCTTAAATTTTAACAAGAGGGTAAGGTCTATATTTTCCTTGCTGACCCACATCTGTTCAAGGCATACAACTTAACTTATCAACCTAATGATGTCCTAATCCCCTTGAATAACTCAAGTCCATTATATTCATGGGAAACATCCAGCAAATCTACTATATCTTCATCTCGTATCTCTGATGTAAAATATTTTGACTCAAAATTCCAATAAATTTTTGTAGGGGAATATCAGCTATTAATGCTCAAAATTTTATCAAACCCCTAAGAATATGGAGAACCTGATCAATGACATACCTATCAACCCAATTTAGGAGACATTATCCCCTTCGAACCTCTCCATCTCCAAATGCACTTCACCTATGTAGGACTTGATAAATCTCTTTTATATAGGAAAAGTCAAATACATGACCAACCATCCACATATAACTTCTCCTTTATTTACGAACCACACTTTATACAAATATACCTATAACATTGTGCTTGGACATTTTTTGGCTTAGGAAGTTATGAACAAGGATCCCATGAGGTTATGATAATTGACCTTAGAAACCCACATGATAAACATGGCCTCAGTTTCAAGAAAACTCCTTAAACTGATGATAATTATGATTTAGTATCCCATGTCCCTATGAATGTGAATGATGAAACTCCCTTGTCCCCTCTTAGTTCCCCTACATCAATAGATGAAACCATTTCCATCCCACCTAACATTTTTTTATTAGTGCCTTTTGTCTGGAACTATTAACCTATCAAAGCAGTGAAATATCCATGTCTCTTCCTTTAATTTTCCTTAACCTAATAGATGAATACTCTCCCTCAGTCCATATAATGAAGTGTTAAGATGATGAATACATTTTAACTTATCTAGGAGTAGGATATTCATATTTTAATAATATCATGACATCTAAGCCTCTTAGTCTTTTGAATGAGTTCACAAATGATATCAATATAGGGATGCTCAATGCCTCATGAAATATCAAAGTGATTCAATCCTTATATTCTCATGAACACTAGGATTTTTTAGCATTACTTGCTAATCATAGCCAAGATTTTACTTAGTCTTATCATGATATGCCTGAAATTGATCCTGTCATAGTTGTCCATAACATAGTTACCGTTTTTGAAGTTTAAACAGTGAAGCAAAAGATTCAAAAGATGCATCTTCATGTAGCACTTCTTGTCAAAGAATAATTACAACACTTATTATCCGTTAACTTTATCCAACCCATTGATTACCCTCAATGGGTATCTAACATAGTACCTATCACAAAACCCATAGGGGGATGCACCTTTGCACTGACTTTCATGACCTAAATCTTGCTTGTATGAACTATGATTTTTCCCTTCCTAATATTTAAAAGCTCATAGACCTCACTATAGGACATGAGATATTATCACTCATGGATAGATTTTATGGTTACAATCATATCCTTATCAGCCTATAAGATTAACATAAAAACTCTTTTTTGACTCCATGGGGGAATTTTTGTTATAGGGTCATTCCCTTTGGTTTAAATAATGCAGGAACCACATACCAATGTGCCATGACCTATATTTTCCATTATTTAATTCAAAAAATCATTGAAGATTATGTGGATGATCTCCTTAGTAAATCCAATCATCGTAAGAATCACTTATCCATATTTCAACATTTTTTTTCTCCTTTGATCCAATATTAGGTTCGTCTTAACCCCAAAAAGTGTGTTTTTGGGGTTTATCAAGTAAAATTTTGGGTTTTATCATTTTCATCTAAGGAATTGAGGTTAATCCTACTAAGATTAATGACATTATCAATATGTTTCTTCCATCCAACCTCAATCAACTTCATAATTTACAAGAGAAACTACATTCTATTCATCATTTTATTTTATAGTTATCAGAGTGATGTCAAACTTTCAATCACCTTCTTTACAAAGGCACCTCGTTTCTATGAGATTCAAATTATCAAGTGGCATTTGATACTCTCAATAAGTATTTCTTATTTCCCCCTATCCTTATTTTACCTAGAGAGGATAAACCCTTTTAATTATATATCCTAGCTACAGATCATGCATTAGGTGGCACATTTACCCATCGAGATGATCAACATAGAGAGAAAATAGTTTATTATATACGTTGAACTTTGGTTGAGTATAAAACTTGTTACACATATACTGAAAGAATATTCTTGGCCTTAGTGTTCATAGATTCCAAGATTCACCACTATTTGATTAATCACAAGAGTTATGTGATTACCAATATCAATCCTCTTAAATTCATGCATTCAAAACTCTATCAAAATTAATGTATGGAAAGATGGATGATGTTACTCACTGAGTTTGATATTGATTTTCTTAACCAAAAGTCAATTAAAGGGTACTTCATTACCAATCAATTGGTTGAAGCACCCCTTTCTAATAATTTAACATCTAGTTATGAATTCCCCGATGAAGCTGTAGCCTCCATATCCTAGGAAGATCCCAAATATCAAATAACATTGTTCTTTTATGGATCTAAATTTGAATGTGGAGGAGTAGGGATTATTTTAATACCACCTGAGGGAATTCCTATCTACCTATCTTTTAATATTGATTTCTACTGTACTAATAATATGGTATAATATGAATCCCTAATTATAGGTCTCCAAATAGCTTTGGGTCTAGAAATTAAATTACTTTGTATTTTTGGAGTCTCCTTATTGGTATTAAATCAAATAACTAGCATATATCAATGTAATAATAACATCCTCCATAAGTATAAAACATTAGTAGAATAGTTGTTAGCCACCCTTAACCATTATGTCATCCAGACCACTCCTCAGTTATCCAACAAGTTTTTTGATACCATGGCTTCCTTGGCCTCCTTTATCCCATTATCTTCCTGGGAGTCTAAATTATTTGTCTTTATTCACAAGGTCAATCAACCTTCTTATGCCAAAATTGATCTCCCTTCTATTCATGCTATAGAGGAAAACCATGTGGATGTGTGGTACACATAGACATTTGATTATTTGTCTGAAGGTATCATTCCTTCATATGTATGCAAGAATTTTAAATGTGATTTTTTAGTAGAAAAACTATTGGTATGTAATACTAGTGGGTGTGATTTATAAGTGGAGATTCAATGGTATTCTCCTCTGTTGTCTTTAAAATTTTGAAACAAATCTCATGTTCAAATAAGTACACAATAAAATCTGTGGTGGTCATTCAATAGTTTAACTATCGCCAAGAAAATTATGTGGTTAGGATATTATTAACCCACTGTGAATCAAAACTATTGTGAGTATGTTAAGAAATGCATGAATTGTCAACAACATGATACCTTATCCAATTTCCCTAACCATGTATTACAAGTGGCCAAAATTTTTTTGGCCTTTCTCCCAATGGGGGTTAGTCCTTATAGGGTAGATTAATCCTAAATATTCCTAGTGACAACTTTATCATTGCTGCTACTGAGTATTTCACTAAGTGGGTGGAAGCCATTCCACTCATTTTAACCAAGGTAGATAAGATTGTTGATTTCATTAATCATTGCATCATATGTCATTTTGGTGTCCCACATAAAATCATTATAGATAATGGGAAATCTTTTAAAAATAGGCAAGTCCAAAATTTGTGTCACTCCTTTAGCATTAAGCTAAATTTATCATCACCTTATTATTTGTAAGCCAATGGAAAATCTAAAGCATTGAACAAAAACCTTGTCAAGATGTTAACCAAAATGGTTAATGAGGCTAAAAAGAATTGACATCTTTACATAAATTTTAATTTATGGGATTATCGAACTATTATTTGAACACCTATAGGGGCTACCCCTTTTTATTTACTCTATGATATTGAAGTAGTTTTCCCCCTTGAAGTCCAAATTCCTTCCCTTCAAATTTATCTTATAGATATCATTTATGATGAGGACTATCATCAAGATAGATTAACACAGCTAGAAATTTTAGATGAGCATCAAGTCACAACCCTTGATCACCTTCATGTATATCAAGAATGGATAAAATAGGTATATAATCAACATTTAAAGGAATAATAATTTAATATCGATGACCTTATCCTTAAAGAAAATAAGCATGCCACAAATATGGAAAGAAGTAAATAAGGATAGTTTGATCATAATTAGATAGGACCCTATATTAACACTCATAAATATGGATCTAGGGCATATCATTTAGCCTCCCTTGATGGAAAACTAGAACATGAGCATTTTAATTCTTTGCATCTATGTCCTTTTTACTATTAATAATCCTATTATAAACTTCAGTCAGCATAAGTTCCCCTAAAAATCTTAATCCTCCACCTCTAAATAAACCCCATAATGATCAAGAATTATGTGGATTTATAATAGTATACCAATTTTATCCTAAAATATGAACATCCTAGATCTGTTCATAGCATGTTATCAGGGATTGGCTCTATTTAATATAGAATGGATTCCCAAATCATTATTTCCTAGCAATCCTAAAAACTTAATCGTAAGTAATGGCACATGGCCCTATTTCATAGCTTATAAAACCACCTTAAATCTAATCCATGAAAATAAGGTATTGGATATCAAAATGAAGAAAAAATTACAAAAATAGACTGATCCCTCAAAGGACAGTTGTTATCAAAATCAAGAAAAGAGCAAAATTGTAAACTTATCCCTCGAAAGACAACTGCTAAGGTACATATATCTAAACATGTAGACCATTTCCTTGAACGATGGATATGTGCCTATGATTTAGGAAAATTCTTGCATTTATCATTTTTATATTAAAATAAAATCATGAAATCAAAATTATATCCCATAAAAGCTTCCCGCATTGATCAATTTTCTTTAATTTGTAGACTTCTTGCATTGATCTGTCTACATTTATCCATAGATTAGATTAAGGTTAAAAAGATTGGGAACATAAAACATGTGTATTTTTGGAAAATTAAGCATTTCCCCTATTCCTATAATCCCCTTTGTCTAAAACCAAGGGCTACAAAATTGGTTGACAAGAGATTGTTAAGGATTTTCATTAGCATTGGACAAAAGGTTGTATATAAAACAAACAATAAGGGGCCTAGAATTTAGTTAGGATCCTAAACAATTAATAGTAATGCATCCTTGATCAATTAATAAAAATTTAGTTCATGTAAAAATTTACACTTCCATAATAAATCATGATATAAGATCCCATCCATATAATCTAATAAGTATAATCAAAACCATATAAACACCATCCATGTAATATAACATTCATAGAAAAATATGTCATAAATCCATAAAGCACCATAAATTATCACATGTAATTAAAAATACATAATCCACTACCAATAAATTTAAATCACACACATATGAATCCATAATCAAGATAAAAGCTACATAGCATAATATAAATATCATAATCCATAACAACACCGCACAATTAATATACATGATGTAACTAAAATCAAATGCTATGTAAATGTAATCCACATAATCCATATCCGTAATCATGTAACAAAAGATTATATAAAAAATGTTAATATCATATACTCATGAATATATCCAAAAATAAAATTTACATCATAAATTGTCTTAATGTGCAGTATGTACAAAGGATAATCCATATAGTTATCCATATACATCACTATTCAATGAACTATATCTAGTTTAGGAAGATATCCATATTTCCTCCCTCACTATCCCATCCATCCTATCACTCCCCTAAAGTACACTCCCCATACTAGATTTAGTCATATGTACCCATTGTGGTGTTTGATCCTACCTGGCTAACTAGGTGGTGTATCTAGGAAACTTTGGTAACCAATCTATAATAGTTTGATTATAATATAATATTTTTACTACCACATCCTAATATCTATCCAATATCACACTCCTTAGAGGCCCCATACTCCTACCCTATCCCCTTCCTCCTATAGTGGAACCTAATAATTCTCCCCCTGCTACACCTATTAATACCCAAAGCCTCTCATGTTGATCATGATATCTATCCTTTACTTGTCATGACTTATCATAACTCTATTGAAATGCATCATAGTTCCCTTTTAGGTTCATCAACTATGCTTTTATCTATTCTCACTAAAAAATAACTCCAAAACACTATGTCTAGGTTGTATCCTTCTCTTCTATAATCGCCTATATATCCCCATCCCCCTTCCCATCTATTCCTATAACCTTTGCATCCTCCATATCCCTCCTCTATCTTACCACCATCTCTTCTCCCCCTCCATGTTAGTCCACTGACCATAAGGAATATGTCTCTATCACTTTGACATCATCTATACCCACTCCCTTTGACTCTTCCTCTACTAACAAATCTAGCCCTTTAACCTATGGCTTGGGTAGCTCCACCTCTGAGTCATCTCTCTTTTATACTTGATATGCCTCAGGTATATCATGTTGTATACCAAATTATCACCATTTGTTCCCAAATTAGAGGATCTCCACATGCTCTATTCATCTCTCCTACAACCATCTCACTTATTGTCCTACCACCAGCTCTATCTCCATCCCTAGACATGTTGGGAATCTAACATTGGGCCTCCATATAACCTCATCATGTTTCAACTCCTATATAACCTATCTATAATAATCTAAATCCCATACTCTTCGGTCTCCTTGTGGATGGTCAAAGTCATCCCTCTATCATAAAAATCCAACACTAAAATCAAATCAGTGCTAGCCCATCCATGGTATCCCTGGTGGCTATACTACTCATATGTGCTTATATGCCAAGTATTGTATAACATAGGTAACATCTAGTATGTACCACCATTACATCCTCTAACCCCACATATCCTTATATATTTATGATAATAAGGTTAGAGCCCATGTAAATATTTTATGATGCTCCCACATGTGTGCAAACACTCCTATTAGGATTCATAAGAACCTCCCTTCACCTAAGTTTGATAATGCATAATAAGAGATGTCCATCATCATCATTGTCATAACACATCTTCGATATTGGTCTCAATCATATAAATCCTCAAAAATAAAGCCTCCTACTATGAAACCAATATCTATAGCATCATCTACATACAAATATGTCAATGTAGCTACCCATCCTCTCTCATCCACTGGGATAATATCTACATCCTATATTTACTAATAGAGTATCCTATAGATGTCCTCTAGTGTCAAATTTTTTTCCCTAATTGACAAATAAATGTTTCTACATTTGGAACCCATCACTCCTACAATGCCACTTGTAGACTTTGATCTTAGTGTACCTGGTGATAGTGGCATAGTTCTTCAAAGCCTACTACCTTGAGATGATCCCAATATGCATTATCTATTATCTCTTATAGTTATTATATAAAATGTGGTACTCAATCTCACATTATCAATAGTATACATACTTGTAATTTCATAATCCCATAGATTCATTTAATTTTATAACCATTGATCTTATCTTCTAAATTTTTCTTATCCCTCAAGAATTGACATCGATCCTTATTGGATCAATCTTAATTGGTTATTGATCATCATCAATTGTCAGATTGGAATTAATCCATAATTTATCGATGGTCACTCATTAGGGAGTCAATATCAATCCTTGTAAGATAAATTTTGATCCCTATAAAACCCTAAAAAACCTACAACCCTACCCTATGCTGGCTAAAAATTTGAAAAGATTTAAAATAGTAAAAACATGTTACCCCTACCTCATTTTGAGATCATCATCATCGTCATCCAGTCCTACTAGCCTCCATTATGTATATCTCACTCAAAAGGGTTATAATGTGTCAAATTTTTAGCTATAGCTTAACTTTCATGATCTCATTTACACAATGAGTATTAAAGCCATATGGTGACCTATTTATAGCCCTTTCAGATCAACACCAATTATTCCATGATCAACATTGATTCTTTCATAATAGATATCGATACCTTATATCAATGGTGATATGATCAATTTTAGGCTCATTTACATTACTTTTAAAATATCTCACATCCTTATATAGCTGTTCCAAGGACACTTATATTATCTTTTGTTTAAACTATCAATCCTTTGTTACTTAGCATTACTATAATGTGGACATAAGTCCCCTGATGGTCCCACAACCTTTGAGAGGTCTACATTTGTTTTAGTGTCTATCCCATGTGGATCTTGAAAAGGTACCTCATATTGAGAGAACTATATCCCTAGCTAGCACACATGTACTAAGGACACCAGATGTTTTGGTTAGTCCATCCTAGCCTTTTCCCTCTTGACTACCTTCAATAGAGCCCACATGTTCTTAGTTGTAGTGATCCATTACTTGTTTTCCTTGGGGCATTTCTATTCAAGATATCCTATATCTTTTTAGTGCAACATTATACTTCATGCTTATCTTTTCATCTTAAACACTCATTTATAATCTATCCTATCCATTACCATCTCATTTTTAAATCCATCTCTACCTCATTATCCTTTTCTAGCTCCCATTTTGAGGGGGAATACCTCCTCACATTAAATTTGGGGCATTAAACCCATCATAGTTTTTGTTTCATGGAAGGTTATCACAAATTACTCAACAAAAAGGGGGAAATGTAGACACTATAAATTTACACCATTTATTTGAATAAATGTGTCTTACCTTTCCCTACCTTTTTTACACTGGTTAATATAATTCTACCATTTACCATCTAGCATTGTGTAAATAATCTAGTTAATTATCATTTTACCTAGGTAATTAGTTAACCATCCCTAAATGCTAGTAAAATCTCCCAAAGCTCATTAAGGGTAAGTTGTTTTAACCTATCTAACAACTTCTCCATACTCGAGCCCCATTAAAAACCAATTTGGACTAAGTTTAATCCATGATCTTGAGTTTTTAAAACCACCAAGTTAAACTTGGACTAAATTGGTAATGATTCCCATAATCATCATCAATCTTCTTAGGATCAATGCCAGTTTATATCCAGTCCAACCTTAGGGTTAAGGCTACTAATTTTACACACCAAAATGATGATGAAATTCCCCATATTACTAAGGAGTAATTCCATCCCTATTTCAAGCTATCCACATTATGTCCAAGGCCAAGCACATCCCTATCAATGAGATATATCTTTGAAGTACAAGAAGCTTTTTTAGAGGTAAGTATGTTGTGTGTTTGAATGATTTTTGTTTATTTTATTGTTCATTTATATTATGTTTACTATCATAGGTATTTTTATATAAACTAGTAACTAGTCTAGAAGCCTCTTAGAATCTATTAAAGCCCTATTTAGGCCTTATCTTGTGTTTTTTAGCACTTACTGTAAAGATAGAGCATGATTATTTTTGGATCAACAACAATTACCTATTAAATATTAATTCTGAGACAATCAACATCAATTCCCTATATTTTTATTTCTATATGGAACCCAAAACTAATTATCAATCTCAAGTGTTTCCAATTTACTATTTATATGTCCTAAAATCATGCATTGCTATCTGTAGATGACCTTGATTGGTGTTATACATGATGTGGTTTCAATTCATGACTTACCCATAGTTATTCACCCATTATTCACCAATCAAAGTGACATATATTCTGAGTTATGTCTGTGATTATTATTACCCTGACTCTAGAAGCCATTATCGAATAACTAGAAACAATTCAATAATAAAAGGACTTAGCCATATCATATTGGAATGAATGTTTTGATAATATCTATGTAGTAAATTGATTTGTTTCATTTTAGTTTTATAATATTATCACATGCTTTATTATAATTTATCTCATTATATTTTTTTCTTGATTGCATACAAATAGTAGACTCGCATCTCTATAAGTAAGTGTAACACTTCTTGAAACTAATCTGGTATTAGGAAATCCACCCATCTATCTTATTAATCTAATTTTGTCTTAGTTGTCTTTGTTATGCAGATAGTCCTTCCTAGCCAGAAAGGATCTCCCACCTCATTGGATCAATAGTTCACATCCCCCATCATAGGTATTCCTCTTTAAAACCTATATCATTTCTATTTTTAGTAAGTTAATTTATTAAGAAAAAATATATTTTTTGAAAAATACCAACTATTATTATTTTTTTGCCATATTGGACTTCTCAAATTGTGGTTGTTTAGTTGATGGTTTCGACTGTCCCATGAGGGGGAAGTCTTTGATCAAGTGTTCAAGATTCTGACAATAAAAATAAGTGTTAGGAATATTTAATTGAGAAACCTTTTAATGACTAATGCTTAATACTGACTTGAATACCAATTGATTCTTTCAAATACTTATTCAAGTAAATTTTAATGCATATACACTTGTTGGGTCATGCTAAATATAACCTATATTTATCATGACATAAAATAAGCCCTATGGGTTTAATAAAATCCTATAAATCTCCCATAGAGGAATTGAAAAGCCAAGGAGTTCAGTCTATACTATCACCTGAAGGCAAGCCTAGTCAGTGACCTTAAAATCATAGGTCCATGGGGGCAAAATCAAGAAAGTGTTCCTCAAGATCTAACAACTCAATTTAGCCATCATAACTTACATCTGGGATGGTTACTTAAAGGATAAAATAAAAATCCCTTTGTAAGGTTATGAATGCCAATAACATGGACAACTGAGAGTTCCGATTGGTGAATAAACTAGGCATTAAGTGACTCCTCAAAGGAGGTGTAACCAACAAAGTGTATCAACTTCATGTCAATGTTCCAAAACCAACTATACCTTTAGTTAACTTAATTGATCATTTTTAATTAATTATTTTCACTAAGGTGAAGTGAATATACCCAATGCTTAATAATACATTTACCAAAATTTCATATCTACTTGAAATAATAATTATTATGTATACATATATTATTAATCCCTTTGGATTAACATGGAAGTTCCATCAAGTTATCTGTAGTTTGACAACCATCAAGGTACAATCCTAGACTTGTGGCTTATGGAAGCACAAAAATATGGCACCCTCATAGTTTCCATCAATGCCATGTTCACATAGTATAAAAATTACTTAAGTTATTTTATGGATACATGGGAAAAGTTAATCACTCAAGTGATAAGGGTAATGCATACATAATAGGGTTAAATTTCAATGATTTCCTATGGCTTAAAAAAATCACCAAATGTAAACTATAAGATGATAGAATCCATCTAAATATTTTTTATACATTTATGAACAATGATGGTTTGATGTATAGGTGACTATCATCCTCAATTGAGCATTCACAAGTTGATTTCATTATATGTCTTGCTAGTTGGGAGATGCTATGCCACTTTGTCTAGAATATGAATGACATAACTCCACATAGTAGTGACTGGGCTTGATCAATTGAGTACAAGCCTTTTTCCATGCCTTGTGAACTAGTCTCATGAAGATACATTGCACCTCATAATTGACTCATAGACTCATGATGCTTATGACTAGCCTCATGTTGTGACTACCTTGTAGTTTCATAGCATCATTCCCATTTAGTTTTTAATGCAATTAAAAATCCATGAAATGGTGACATATGGATGATATTAAATGCCTCATAACCTCATAGTCCTTGGGTGTTGTTTTAACTTACTTCACACTCGTGATTGCGATAATACAAGAATAATGATGTATTTGTAACTTCACAATCCTCAGACTTTATGCTAACTTAATTCATGCGTGTGAGAGTGTAATATTGTGATATTTTACCAGGTATCACTAAAGAGTCATGTTATACTTTTTCCTAAAAACCATTAATGTAAGTTGCATCACAATACAATGTCAACAAATGAAACGCTCGATTGACTATGCCCAACAAGTGTGACCAAGAGGAAAAGCTATGAAAAGTTAAAAAGTGATAGGTTGCTCATAATTTAGTGATTAAACAACTGAAATTGGCTAAGTAATAAGTCAATAAAAAACAAAGGGTAAAATTTGTATTACATAATTGGATAAAAATGTATGTGATCAAACACAAATAAGTGTGAAGGTGCACAAATAGGACATAAATCAATGGAAATCAACTAAGCTTGAAATCAAAACCAATATTGACACTGATATCTAAGGAAAGAAAAGAATGCCAAAGCCAAAGACATTTAACATATCTAAAACATATTCAACCAAGCATGAATGAGCACAGACAAATACAAAAAGATAAAGGTCAGATACTTATAAAAATAACCAAGTAGGAAACTGACCCAAAGGGAAGAAAGTCAAATTTATGTCAAGCAACTAGATAGAAACAACTAAAACCAAGCACAAATAAGTGTGGAGGTGAGTGACTAAGTATTTGGGTCTATATAAAAAGAAGGTCATTTGAAGTCCAAGTATTCAAGGGGAATAATGGATTTGTTAGAATAAATTTCCAAAATGGTCTTCTTTCTTTAGATTACCAAGATTTTATGAGTTTGAATTATGAGCAAGGATTTAATTTATGTATAACCCAAGATACATTTAGTGTTTTTGAGTTGTGATCAACATTAAGTCAATAATCCTATTATTAACTTAATTCTCTTGTTCTTCCAAATAATATGGAATTTAAGTCTATTTATTATAGTTGCCTCAAACTTAAGCTAAACCATTTATTAATTAAAGGGACAAAAATAGACAATATTCCTTACCCCATTATATCAATTAGTTTATGAGATGACTAGCTCAAATTATGACAACAATTATAAGATGAACCACCACACTCTTTCTATCAAAATCTTATTTATACCTAATTCACAATTAGGCATCCTATTTTAAGATCATTCATTCAAATATAGGGCTATTCTCAATTTTTTAAAAATAAATTGGATGTTAATGTGCTCAGAGAGTAAATCATTCATTAAAATATTATTTTATTATTATTTAGATATAGATAGTTGAACTATCCATAGTGCATCTCTAAATGTGCAGCTTGGTCAATAAATCAACATATATGGGTAATTTCATGGAATTGGGGGGTCAAAAAGGGGTCTTAGGTAGGTATGTTTTTCATTAAAAGAATCAAACTGTATGGATTATTTTAGGCACCTACACTCAAAATTTGAAGATGTCATAGGAACATGAATTGTAGTATTTAAAGTCTAATTCATAAAAACTAATATATTTATTTTTAAATGGATAAGTATAAGTAGATCAAACATCATAAATTTGAATAGGTAGTACTATTTTTAAGAAAAATAATAGTAGATAGTTTGTTGTCCATCCCATCATTTTTTGAGCATCATTTACCATTTTTTAAAACCATTTGGTGAAAATTTAGAAAAGATCATCTAGTTTGTAACCTCTACTTTTTATTAAAAAAATTAATGAATATTTATTTTTTATTAATTTCATAAATCAATACACCCTGAAATATGATCAATAATGCATAGTCAATTGTGCACTGACCTAACTACCTAAAAAATTATCAAAAATTAGATTTTTTTTAAATGTGTATCGATTTAGGTCTAGTTTGTAACCCTATAATTTTTATCCAATTTTAATCAATAAAATGAAAGATACATAAATATAGATAAAAATTTATAGTTTTGGCATATATTGCTATAAAATACATACTTAGAAATAAATATAGATGAAAATATTAAAATAAAAAATATTTATAAAAAATATATATTTAGAAAGGAGAGTGTGCTCGATGCTGTAAGACCATATTTTTAAGAGTTTTTATAATAAAATTCAAAGTGGTTAATATGGACAAAGTTATATTTTATTATTTTTATTCAAAAACATGCATTTAGTTTTGTGTTTATAGGTCCATTCCTTAGGCTCTTGAATTCAAGCCATTGTCAAGCCATAAGACGTGTGTTTGAAATGTCAAATAGTAGAACTGTATACATATAATAGATGCATATGCAAAAAAAATGTGTATGTAGAATAACTATGTATGTGGAACTATCACTTACATAGAATAGTTTATTACTTCATTACCATGCACTTCACCATCTTATTGGTTTTATTATAATTATTTTAATTGTTAAAGTTCATGCATGGCATATCCAATTTTATTTTTTAACATTGAAGTTTTGTACATCAAAAAAATGTAAACCTAATTGAAACTATAATATTCATGTCATTTGTTTGAATAAATAGATTTGTGACTATAAAATATGATTTTGATCTCAAATAGCCCTCATGTCATCACATATTGAGCCAATTAGTCAATTATAAAAATCAATGATGTAATTTGGGCCAAACTAAGCCCTATCAACCTAATTAATACTTTAAATAATGTTAATTAGGGATAAATAAATTGGTTTAAGGTTTATGGTTTATGGTTTAGGCCTTAGGGTTTAAGGTAAAAAGTATACGGTCTAGGGTATAACGTCTAATAAAAAAGGTAATTGCAGATAATTTGAGCTGTTTGAACCTATTTGTGACTATATAATGTATTTTTGGGTTTGATTAGCTCCCATATCGTCACAAATTGAGTGAATTTGTCAATTGGGAAAATTAAGGGTGTGATTTGGGATAAATTAAGCCATGTGAACCTAGTTCTTAATATAAATGATGTTAATTAGGGTTAAAATGATTGATTTAGAGTTTAAAGAGTTTATGATTTATGGTTTAGGGCTTATGTTTTAGGGCTTAGGGTATAGGGTTTAGGTTCTAGTTCATATAAAATCCAATTATGAAGGCAATTGGGGGTAATTTGAGATCCCTAAACCTATTTATGATTATAACATGTGATTTTGTCCTCAACTAGCCCCCATATCATCACAAACTGAGTGAATTAGTCCATTGAGGTAGCAAGTGATGCGATTTGGGCTAAATTGATCCATGTGAACCTAATTATTACTCTAAAAATATTAATTGGGGCCAAATAAATTGATTTAATGGTTTTAGGGTCAATAAATTAAGGTATAGGGTTTAGGGCCTAGGGATTGGGGTTTATAATCTAGGGTTTAAGGTTTATGGTTTAGGGCTTAGGGTTTAAGTCACAGGGTTTAGGGTACATATGGTCAAATCATGAAGGTAATTGATGATAATTTAAGCTATTTAGATTTATTTGTGATTAGAAAATGTTCCATTGGGATTAATTAACCCCCATATCATCATAAATTGCATGAATTAGTCAATTTGGGAAATCAATGGTGTGATTTAGGCAAATTTAGCCCTGTATACCTAATTCTTAGTATAAATGATGTTAATTAGGGATAGAATGATTTGTTTAGGGTATATAGAGTTTATGATTTAGGTTTCAGGGTTTAGGGTTTAGGGTTAGGGCTTAGTGTATAGGGTTTAAGTTTTAGGGTATGTAAGGTCCAATCAAAAACACAATTAGGGATAATTTGAGATCTTTGAACCTATTTGTGATAATAGAATATGATTTTGGTCTCAATTATCCCCCATGTCATCATAAAGTGAGTGAATTAGTCAAGTGGGGAAGTGAGTGATGCAATTCAAGGGCCAAATTGAGCCCTATGAACCTAGTTAGTACTCTCAAGGATGTTAATTAGGGCTAAATTTATTGGTTTAAAGGGTTTAGGCTCTATAATTTAGGATATAAAGTTAAGGTTTAGTGTTTAGGTCTTATGGCTTATTATTTAGGGTATGGGTTTAGGGTTTAGGTTTTATGGGTTAGGGTTTAATATATAGGGTATAAGTTTTATGGTTTATGAGAGATTCATCCATTGATGAGGATGTCCAACACCAAAGACAACTTGATCAAACACACAAATTCTGTTGAAGACTAAAATCAAGATGAGAGCATAAACTGAGCATGATATATTCATAAATAGTCTTGCATTACATTAGAAATATCATGGTAAAGAGGTACACATATAGGTGGAATATAGGTGAATCAAAACCATACCATGTATGTGGGAATAACTTGTGTAAAATGGGTGAAATAAATTCATCAAACTAACATCCTAATACATGTAATATAAACTTCCCCAATGTATATAAAAAAGAACACAACTGAGCAAGCTAAATAGAAGTGCAGGAAAACCTTACACACCAACACCCCCTTTAAGTATAACATGCAGATCCACACTTCTAAGAGACTAGGGTTTTCCTACATAATAAGGCCTAATTAGGTAATGAAGTACAAGGAAACTCTCATAAAGTGGATAAAATGAGAAAATGCATAGTAAAAACTGCCCAGAGAGAGAGAGAGAGAGAGAGAGAGAGAGAGAGAGAGAGAGAGAGAGAGAGAGAGAAACCCTTAAGATGATGTTGAAGTAGTCTAGACTCTAAATTACATCTTCCAAGATGATCAATGTCGATAATAAGATCCTTTGAAGACTAACGAATATTCATACGCATTAAACAATGTTTCTTCAATTTCCAAAGGAAGAACATGATGTGTGTACTAAAATTATGCCCATTCTACAATGGAATATGAAGGTAATAATATGAATAAATTTTAATGTAATG
>JARHVA010007581.1:375000-472500 GCA_037957365.1 Torreya grandis
TCATCCCCTAAATACTCTACTTTGTGTCATTCTGCATAGTGTAGGTCTATTAGTTTATGATTTGATGTATGTCCTCGCCCTCAAAAGTAGGAAAATTTATCTACTCATGGTTGACTAAACATTGCAAGTTTGTTTTTAAATAATTTAATCATTGTTCCCACTTGGTATTACACATTATAGGTCCATTTTTTAATAATTGGATCATTATCCCCACCCTCAAAAATTCAAAACTTTATGCAATCATTGGTGACATAAATCATACTATTGGGAAGAAGAAGTTAAAGCCTAAAATATTGGATAAATTAGAAGTGATGAGAGAAAAACAAAGGTAGTGAATGCAAAGAAACCATGAAAGTAATTCTACTATCCATAATGAATTGAATGTCACAAATAGTGATTAAATAAACAATGACGGTATACCAAATTCTAAATGTCTAATTATCAATTTTGATAGTATAAAAAATTATAATGCAACTCCACATTCAAATTTTATGGTTTTTTGATTTTGGTGATGATGATAATATGTATGATGATTTAAATTGCATTAAAACATCGATTGGTGAAATTAATAACCAAGAAAATAATATGGGAACACTATTGAATGAAGAAACTACTAATGAAGGAAATATGGAAACACCATATCAATCAAATTTACCAATAATAACACCACCTAGAATTTTGAAAATAAGACCCATGTATTTAATTAAAATTGATGAAAACATTTTGAAACCAATGCATATAAAAATTATCGAATTGCCATATGAGAAGTAAAGCTGATGGAATTTGGGACTAACACTTTGAAAAATTAAATTAAAATTGAAGATGCCAATTTTTTTACATTGATGAGTGTTCTTGAGATGAGACCTAAACTAAAGTCCCTAAGACTAAGAATATCTAATATTAATGGTCAAAACAAGTCAATTATTGAAAATATACATAATACATACCATCAAGTAGCTATGAAGAAATGCACCAAAGATGGTAATGTTGCCTGACATGTTATTACAACTTGTATGGTAAGTTATCAAATAAGTAAAAAACACTTGATTAGATAAACAAGCAGATCATTGCACATAAATTGAAAAACACTAATGAAATCAATTAGGAGATGTAGAAGACTTTATTTTTTTGATGACAATGACTTTTGGGAATTCTTTAGTAGAATCCCATAGAAATATGAGGCTTTATCCAATGCCCTAAAATATTTACTTGTAGAAATTTTAAAAGATAACACAAGGGTATCACCTAATATAAGAGATGTAGTGAAAATAAGAGTTAGTTATTATAACTTTGAACCACATTAAAAACAATTTTTTGATATGATTCAAACATAAATTTACTCTAATTTTTTTAAAAAAATATCCACAAATTTATAATAGTCAAAGATATTTGGAAATGGTCAAACCCTTCTATGTGAAAATGAATCACACATGCACTACTTGTTGTTGTAGGCAAACATGTTACATTTTTTATGCATTATGATACTTTTTATCATTTTCATTGTACTTTTCATACTGAATTCTTTTTGGAGTGTGCAATGGAAACTCCACCAAAATTAACAAGTAAATTTATTTGAACCATTTTTGTGAAAGACCAAATGGATAGCTTTTTTTATAACAAAGCATGTTTCGATGGAAGTTACAACATTTGTGGTGTATTACTAAAATTGAAAAAATGTACCCATGAGGAGAGTAAACATATAATTGGACAATAATTAATTGGTTTTAGTAAATATAAATCTATGACATATCAATTAAAATATTGAAAGGAATTTAAAAGGAGCGAGTTTGTTACAAAATAAATATGGTCCATTTTTGAATTTATGGTCAAATTCATGGATGAAATTATAAATGAGTATGCAAGGAACATACACATAGATATCTATGGATAGATTAAAAATTAAAGTTAATTAAGGATACATTCCTACTTCTTACTATTATTTTAGTAGTTGACTTTGTAGATAATTAAACATTATAACCACAAAGAGAGGTTCAATCACAATGCTAGAATTTAGTACAGGTTTCCCTTTTTAATCATATAGAATTCATACATGAACCTGATAATAAAGATCATGATTAAAAAATATTAAGGGATTACCAATTGTATGTTAATGATGATAAACACATTCTTTGGAGTATGTGCTAGGATTTTTTTAGATGTTTTATGGCAAGTTGAGTGAAAGGAACAATACTTTCAATCAGCATTATATTTGGTCAGATACCTACACAACACAATTTAGGAATGCAAGGAAGTTTTATTGGTTGAGTAAGATGCATATTACCATTGGTGTACAACATATTTAGAGTTTCACTAAAGTAGACCATGAAAAAGGGGAGTATGATGGTGTAGGAGCATGTATCAAAAGAGCGTTTGTAAAAGAGGAGTTAGATTTTAAAGATGACACTAATTTTATAGATGAAAAACATAGTTGAATGGTGTAATAAAAATATGGACCATGGTTTTCAATGAAACTCTATTGTTTATATGTATTTTAGGTTGATGGAGGATGAACAATTGGCAAGTTATAACATCCCCATTGGGATTTACTTAGAAATGCATGATTTTTTTTTAAATTTAAATAACATATACTTTAGAAAGATTACAACATGAGAATATAAGAAATGATCACATAAAATACTCTAAGTTTGATAAATATAAATTAAGCATGCTACATCATACATCACTGATCACTATCATCATAAGAAACACATCATAATATGAATATAAAAACTAACTACAATTAACTAGCCATGACTAATCCATGCCAATAACCACTACTATCAATGTAAATTAAATAAGTAATTATAACTCATCATGATAATGTTTCAATAATAAATACAATACAAGACAATGTAAATAAATGAGATACATGGCTCCACATAGCATAGTTCCTTGGACTCTAGCATCTATGGTAATATAAAGTGTAATCTCAAAATTAATACTACTATGGGGAGGGAGAGCATCATCTAAATAAAATTTCACATCAACTATAGACCAATGATCCCCCATACTAATTCCATCAAGGAATGTTCCTCCATGAATGAATAAATAGTGATGACACAAGAATTTAGAGAGACAAGCTAGTACCTGTGTGCTATATGATTTCTAAATTAAACATGTGGTGTATCATAGAAACCCATTATACTTAAGATATCACACAAACATGTAAATATTACTTATAAAATCATAATGTCCCACTAAATATTACTTTGACCAATTTTTTTAATAATAATACTGATCTAAGGATCAGTTAAATTCATACACACCACTTGATCAGATTACGTTCATCTAGAATTATCATGCTAGTAAGTTAGTAAATTCCATCTCACTACTTACTCAATATCAATAATGCGAGATTAGTTTAACATAATATAACCAATAGATTCATACATATTATATCTTTCTAGCAATCATATAACATGCTAAGCACATGATAATATAAAATCATACACTTATTCCATCAAATGTATGAATTAATCTCACTATATATATATATATATATATATATATATATATATATATATATATATATATATATATATATATATATATATATATATATATATATATATCCCATAATAGAAATAATAACTATAGTTTATACCATCTAGGTATGATATACATCTAACTGCAAATTCTAATTACCTGGATGGTATAAACTATAGTTATTATTTCTATTATGGGATATAAATATATATATATATATATATAGAAATAATAACTATAGTTTATACCATCTAGGTATGATATACATCTAACTACAAATTCTAATTACCATAAATAATTTTAAAATATACTACACCCTATGATAACCCATATTATCATATTCTAGTGTTCTTAATCAAAACTACTAAATACCATAACTATTCATAATAATGTAGTGTAAACCAATGGAAACATAAGATTTTGTTCAAGCAATTAGATATAACAAATAAAGTTTCAGCTCACACACAACATATAATATTTCATTCTAGCATTTTCTATACTTTTAGGGGGTTGTATGCAAGCATAAATAAGATTCTATTATACATAAATATATAATATAGTTTGAACCACCTATGAAACTATAATTAGAAGTACACATCCCTATGTACATGTATAAGATAATTAGGTATATATGTACCTATATAATATTTTAGGTATACACTTAATTCGTTCATTAATATGTATCTTATTTTAGTATTATATCCACACAATGAATTTTATTTTACATGCTAATACGAATGTGATCTCATACATATCATAAATCTTGTCATAACATAATGAAAGGCTACATTGAGCTATATATGCATCATATGATTTTAATATATATTTTAGGATTTATATATACTATATCTACATATTTCTAGAATAAATAAACATACACATTTTGATAAGCTACATGATAAGACATAAGTCATAATGTGAGTCTAAATTAGTAGTCTTTACATCATGTCCTAACTATTTGTATGTTTAGTATTACATTTTTGATATGCACAAGTGTTATAACATCTAAACAAGAGTCTTGATATGATCCCATGAAGACAAGGAAGGGTCTTAGTAATAATTATATCACTCTATCAAAGCTTTAAACCTTGCTAAGCTTTCTATGGACCTCAACAGATAGCTATAGATTTTGATAGTCGAGCTATGGGTTTCATCAGTCAAGCTACAAACTTATCTAAAATATATTTCCAAGGCATCCCAAAGGTTCCTTCATCAATTCCAAGATGATCCAAACTCATCTAACTATATTTTTTCTATTTTCTATTTTTGCATATATCTATATATAGACTTCTATCTATATGTAGCTTTCCATTTATAAACAATTCACTAGGTTTAACTATAAGATCACTGCATACTACATATTTAAATTAGGTCATTGTTTATTCTATTTAAAATTTGTTGTATAACCTCAATTTGATAAAGCATTATTTTCTGTAGACTGTAATATTCATTTAGAAGATTATTTGGTTTGACTAAACTAGTTATTCTTTTATATGAGTCACTATGCATTTAATACAAGTTTCATACTATCCAATCTAAATTGCTGAACATAAAACTTGGCTATGTATAAAACCATAAATAACTTAGTTTTTTACCATGTTATAATAAACATGAATAAATATACGAGATTCCATAAAAATAATTATTACTAACTAAATCACTAGTTTTGACATATTATTTTATTTCACATAGAAATTCATTCATTCACTTTTATGTTTTCTCAGGAGAATATGATTGAATCACCTAATTATATCATACTAAAAATTAAATATATACACATAAATAATCGATAGTTATATAAGCTATATACACCTAAATGACAATGGTCATATCTTATAGTATAATTATGTGATAAAATTTATCTATTTGTATAAACAAGTATATATATAAACTGCACTATTTGGATAATAAATAGTTTATGTAATTGAATACAAGTACTATTTATGATTCAATAAAAGACTAAAAAGATATTTATACAACATGCCATATATTTACACCATATAAAAATATACCAAATCACCCAATAGTTTATTTAATATACCTATACATCTGAACTTCTTTATGTAAGGATAATTAGAAGCACATAGCTGTAACTATGTTTATTTTGGAAGTCATTGCTCAGAAAGTAAATAGTAGATCACCTTTTTTGTTTCTATAATATTATCTTCATTATAATAGACCACTAAATTAGATGCTATTTCAATATCTATGGTGGGATCGCCATGTATATATACATAAATAGTTTCATGTGTCTAAATAGATAGGTTTGTGTAATGGTTTATACAACCTACTTATATATATATATATATAGTTTAATAAATATTATTTTTCTATGTAAATCATTCCATACTATTTTTTTTAAAAGTATCACATCTCATTAAAATATTTCAAATTTCAACAAAATTCAACATGAACACACGCAGTAATACTAATTACATTGCCTACCTAAAACTGCATTGTTTTGCAAATTTACTTGGCTTCTCTGCCCTTCCACACTTCTCTCTCTACCTTATTTTCCTTTGTGTTTCCTTATCCTATGTAGAAATTGTGCTCCCTTTTCTTATTTTATTTCCTTTCATGATAAGGACATAGCTGTTCTCTTTTAGTATTTTTCCTTATTATTTATTTATTTATTTTTTTTTATTATTATTTTATTAATATCCTTATTTTATTTTTATCTAATTTTAAACCTTTCTCTTTTTATTTTATTTATTATTTATTTTGTTTTTTTCCCTCTTTTTCCCCTATTTTTTACTCTTAAACTATAAATTATCATATTTTACTAATTTATCTCTAATTACAATAATTAACATATGCACTAATTAAATTAACACCTTGATTGACTTAAAGATCCAATGATAATTTCATTAATCAATAATTATAAATTTTCTCTAATTATAAAAATAAAAAAAATTAAGGGTTATAGATACCACAAGAAAGCAAGTCATGCAAGGTGAAATCTAATTAACCATTTAAACTATGCTAGCAACCATGTTTTACGATCTAATACAAATGACATCAAAACACATTATGCTAACCATTCCGCTATGCATCTAACATATATTATTATTTTGTTGTGTGCAAGGTTTTACCCAATTTCTCTGTCATCCCCCAATAAATCTATTTATGTCACCCTATCCGATGATGCTCTTCCTCCGTCATATTCTAAGGGATGAGTTCTCTTGTTTCAAACTCACAACAATTAGGTAGTTAGACCATAACATCATGATATACATATATCATAAAATATAACTAAAATAATAACTCAATATGATCATAATATAATATATACACTATAACTGACTCATAATAATGTACTCATGTATCCTAATCAATATCCAATTGTCTCATAATAACATATATCGTAAATCTTAGTGAAAAATAACCAAATAAAAATTTTCACTATAAATATCTATAGATAATCATCATCCCAAATGACTCTTATTCAACCATAAGTTATGAATTAAAACTATTATTCAATAGAAAAATAACATAGTATAATAGTATATAATCAAGAAATTAAATATAGAAATTACTCGTGGAACTCATCATAGTCCTCCCAAGTAGCACTATCCTCAGAGTATTGGTCCCAAATGACCTTACATTATGATATATCTCTATTTAAAAAATGAAGTTTTTAGGTGTCAATTACTATAATTGGTTATACCGTGACCACCCTAGGATCCAAAACCTACAAAGCATTCCAATCTAACACGTGTAGGATCAACTATATAATTTTTAAAACAAGAAAAATGGAAGACATTATGTAATAAAGATATTATTAGTGAAAATGAAATCCTATACGTTACAAGATTGAGCAATTCTAACACCTCAAAGGGTCTTACATATCTCAATGACAACTTCACTGAATTCCCAAACTTAATTGAGATATTTTGTGGCTTAGCCCGCAAGAACACTTTATCACCTACTTAAAATTATCTATCTATTCTCTTTATATTAACATAAACCTTTTGGATATCATTGGCCTTGATCAATATCTACCTATTAATCTAACTTGCTCTTCCATTTCTGAAAGCATCTCAAGTCCAAAGACTACCCTATCCTCTAACTTGTCCTAACTGATTGGTGTTCTTCACCTTCTTTTCTACAGTGCCTCAAATGGTGACATATTTAAATATAATTGGTATGAGTTGTTGTAAGCAAATTTTAACCAATAAATGATAATCTTCTCACTTTTATTATTGGTCTATTTAATACATATGAAGAATATCTTCTAATGCCTAGTTAACTCTCTCAATCTGTCCATCAGTCTCTAGGTGTTATGCAATGCTAAAATTTAGTTGCATACACAAAGTTAAAGTTAGATTTAACCAAAATATAGAAGCCATATTTGGATCATGATCCAAAATTATCTTCTCAATAAATTCATGCAACCTATAAACTTTATTTACTAACCTCTTCTTAAGAGTAGGTGCATCATCTGTCAAATTGCCTAGTATAAAATGAGCCAACTTGGTTAGTTTTTCAACTACTATTAAGATCATATCATGCCTATTCCATGATATGTGTAAACTTGGACATAGTCCATAATAATCACTTACCACTTTAATTTTGGTATATCATGAAAATAAAACAACTTAGATGGATACACATGCTCAACTTTCACTCGCTGACATTATAGACAATGTGACATGCAGTCTTCTACATATTTATTTATTCCATTATAAAAATATAGTGGCCTAAGCTCTACCATGAACTTGGTTATTCTTGGATGTACTAAAAATGGGATAGTGTGTAGTTATTTTATCATTATGCTTCACATATTATATCCATCTAACACATACATCCTTCTATTGTAAAGTAAAATACCATCACTATCTCATCTGAATCATTTACATCAAAGATTGTAAGCATTTTCAAACAATGCTTTTCTAACTTGATCATAGAATCCATCTTCTATCAAGAATTCTATCACTCAATCCCTAAAAGTACTCTTGATCATAGATATGTCTACTATGTACCTTCTATGACTTATGGCATTAGCTACTTTATTTTACTTTCCTTTGCTATAGTTGATATCAAAATTTTAATCATACAAGAACTCAAGCCAACTTCTCTGATGAGTATTAAAATTCAGATGGGTGAAGATGTACTTGAGTCCCAAGTTATCTATCTTGAGCTCAAATGGTTTTCTCAATAAGTAATGCAACCACACTTGAAAATCATGCATAATTACTACAAGTTCTAGGTCATGAGGGACATAGTTCACCTCATAAGGATTTATCTTCCTTGAGTCATATGACACAGTGTACCATCTTGCATAAGGACTCCTCCTAATCCATCCACTGATGCATCTATGATCACAAAAAAATGATCATTAGGGTCAATAAGTATTGACACTGGTGCTGAAGTAAGCCTTATTTTTAGTTCTTGAAAAGATACTTCACACTCTTATGACCAAACAAAACTTTGGTTCTTACATTGCAAAAAAATAATTATATTAGCTGTCTTAGAAAAATTTGGAAATAAACTTACTGTAATAGCTTGCTAATCCCATAAAACTTCTTACCTCATGTACATTCTTTGGTGTCAGGCATTCCATAATGTCTCTTATCTTTGCCATATCTATTGAGATACCATCTACAAAGATAATATGTCTTAAATATTGCACTCTTTCCTCAACAAATGTGCACTTAGACAACATGTCATACAATTTGTGCTTCCATAACTTTTACAAAACTAGTTCTAGATGTTTAAGGTGTTCCTCTTCATTCTTAGACTATATAATAATATCATCTAGAAAGACCAAAACAAAGTGATCTAGATAATCTATGAACACACTGTTCAAGAGATTCATGAATGTGACCAGTGTATTAGTCAACCTAAATGATAACACTATGAGCTCATAGTGCCCATAATGAGTTTTGAATGTTGTCTTAAGAATATCCTCATCCCATATCCTCAGATGATTGTATCATTATCTAAGATCAATCTTAAAAAATACTGTTACTTCTTACATTTGATCAAAAAAATCATCTATACGAGGTAGCAGATACCTATTTTTTATAGTTATCATGTTCAACATTCTATAATCAATACAAAGTCAAAGAGTATCATCCTTCTTAATTGGTGCACTCCATGGTGACACACTTGGCCTAATCAACCCCTTGGAAAAAAATTCTTGAAGATGAGCCTTCAATTCAACCAATTCAGTGGTTATCATCTTGTATGGTGTCTTAGACTTTGGTTCTGAACTAGGTATGATATCGATATAGAAATCAAACTCACATATAAGAGGCAAACCCATTAATTCTACTAGAAAAACATCATGAAAATCTCTAAAAAATAGGTAATATTTGAGAGATTGTTCCTTAGGTTCCTACATTTCATTTATATTGATGATAAATGTTTGGTGCCCTTTTCCTTAAGCCCTCTTTAATTGTATATCAAAATAATGCCTAAGTCACAACTCTCTTTTCTCACCTTGAATTTGTGTCTAATTTCTAAAATCATCTAGATACTCAACTTTCTTCAAGTAACAGTCAACCTTGGCCTTAGGTTTCTCGATCCAATTGACTCCTAACATCACATCATATTAACTTAGTGGTGCTACATATAAATACACTACTATTGTGAATTTGAGAAACCTAATCTCTATTTCAACTAAACATATATTAACTATGATGTTTGAGTCATTCCCATACTATACTGACCATGTATTTTCCATTATTCCAACTCTTCTAGTTAACTTGTTAAGCATTCTATGAGATATAAAACATTTTGTAGCCCTGATATCTATCAAAATGGAAACTATATGATCAAAAAAGTGCCTGATAGCTTTGTGGATAATGCTTGGAATTTGGCTTGCTGATTATCAAATGTTGCATGAATACTATAGTAAAATTTCCCTATTGATGAATAACACCTTTTTAATTTTACTTATCTTAAGTGTAATCATGATCATAATGGTCATCTTCACAAATGAAACAATAACCAAGTGGCGTTTTCTTGTCAATCTATTAGTTTCCCTCAAAACTACCTCTGGAACCATAGCCATGTTTTTTATTACTTGAATAATTATTGAATTTTGTATTCTTACTTTTGAATTGATTTCTAAAGTCTCCACTCCTCAATTTCAAATTCTTCTTCTTTAAGGTTGACTTAGAATTTCCAAACTTTTTCTTGAACTTGTCCCTAGCTTGTGAAAGAGACTTCAACTTTTGTTCCTATTTGACCACCTTGTTAAAGACCTAGTCCATGGTAGAAGGTCTATGAACATCCATATCTCCACCAATTTGGGGTCACAATCCCATGATAAACTTTCTAATCTTAAATATCTCATCTCCCTAATACTAAGGTACATACTTTAGAAGTTTGGTGAACTAATTCTAGTACTCATTCATCAAAGAGTCTCCTTGCTTTAGATTCTATAAATTCATGATATGCGAATGAAAATAAAATTGTGGATGCCATCATGACCTAAATAAATTCATAAACTGATCCCAAGTCATGGTGTTCAAGTTAAGATTCATTTCCAACCTCTTATCAGCCCACCATGTAGTTGCCTCACTAGCCAACTAGGATGTTCCCCATACTTCCTTAATGACCTCATATTAGTTTTGAATTTAAAAATACTTATCCCTCTCATTCAACCATTCCTCAACTCCATCTCCCTTAAAATTTACATCAAACTTAGGTGGATTCACCTTCTCCAAGTCTTTAACTAACTCTATAGCTACCTGAACTCCAACATCCTGAGTGTTTTCTTGCTCAGTAAGATGCTATTCAGGTACATCCTGATGTTCTTCCTTCATGGCCATGAAAAACCTACTTCATAGCTATGATCTAGTCCCTATTCTCATTCATGATTGTGATAATCTGATCCATCTTTGTTGATTTCTCAGTGATTAATCGACTAGGACCAAATAGAGGGTTACTATCATTGACATTTGACAAACCCTCTCTAGAAAATATAGCTTTCACCATCGTCCATTCTATCAATAGAAGGATATGAAAATGTTAGTGGACTCATTAGGTTCTAGAGTTTGATCTGTAGATATGATATCACATGTAACATCCTCAATGGGATCTACTTAGAAATACATGATTTTTTTAATTTAAAAAACATATACTTTAAATAGATTACATCATGAGAATATAAATAGTGATCAAATAAAAAGCTCTACATGTGATAACTATAAATTAATCATGTTTCATCACACATCAATGATCACTATCATCATAAAAAGCACGTCATAATATGAATATAGAAAGTAATTACAATTAACCATCCATGACTGATACATACATACAATCACTGCTATTATGTACAATAAATAAGTAATTTCAACTCATCATGTTAATATTTTAATAATAAATACAATACAATATAATTTACATAAATGAGATACATGGCTCCCTAGAGCAAAGTTTCTTGGACTCTAATATCTATGGCAATTTCAAGTGTCATCTCAAAATTAGTACTATTATGGGGAGGGAGAGGATCATTCAAGCACTTTTCCACACAAACCATGGACCAGTAATCCCATAAATTAATCCCATCAGGGAATGGCCCTCCCTTCATAGATGGGTAGATAGTGATGATGTGGGAATCTAGACAGACAAGTTAGTATCTATGTATTATATGATTTCTAAACTAAACATGCCATGCATCATAAAAACTTGTTCTACTTAAGATATCACACAAACATATAAATCACACTCATGAAATGAAAATATATCACTAAATATTACTTTAGCTAAAGTTTTTAATAATAATAATAATAATTATCTAAGGATTAGTCAAATTTATACACGCCACTTGATCAAATTACCTTCATCTAGCATTGTGATGTTAGTAAGCTAGTGAAGTCCATCTCACTACTTACTCGGTATCAACAATGCAATATTTAGTTAACATAATATAACCAATATATTTATAAAAATTACATCTTAATATTAATAACATAACATGCTAATCACATGATAATATAAAAGCATACATTTATTCCATCAAACATATGAATGAATCTCATAATATATCTATTCCATAATATAAATAATAACTATAGTCTATACCATCCAGGTATGATATACATCTAACTCTAAATTTTAATTACTATACATAGTTTTCAAATATACTAACTCTATGTTAACCCATATTATCATAGTTAAGTGTTATTAATCACAACTAATAAATACCACAACCAGTCATAATAAAGTAGAATAAACCAATGGAAACGTAAGCTTCTATTCAAGAAATTAGATATAACAAAGAAAGTCTCAGTTTACATGAAACATATAATATTACATTATAACATTTTATATACTCTTATGGGGTTTTATGCATACATAATTGACATTCTATTATATAAGAATCTATAATATAATTTGAACCACTTATGGAACTATAATTAGAAGTACACACCCCTATATACATGTATAAGATAATTAGGCATAGATGTACCTATATAATCATTTAGGTATACACTTAATTATTTTATTAATACATAGCTTATATTAGTATTATATTCATGCAATTATTTTGTTTCACATGCTACATATGAAATTGATCTCATACATATCATAAATCTTGTCATAACATAATGAAAGACTACATTGAGATATATATGCATCACATGATTTTAAAATCTATTTTAGGATTTAGGTATACTTTATATTCATATATGCCATATTAAACAAACATACTCATTTTGATAAGCTACATGACAATACATAAGTCATTATGTGAGTCAGAATTATCATTCTTTACATCATGTCCTAACTGTTTTCTTATTTAGTCATCCATTTTTGATATGTACATATGTTATATCATCTAAAGGAGAGTCTTGATATGATCCCATTAAAATAAGGAAGGGCCTTAGTCACAATTATATCATTTCAACAAAACTCTAGAATTTACTAGGCATTCTATGAACCTTGGTAGATAGCTATGGATTTTAACAGTCGAGCTACAGATTTCAATAGTCGAGCTAGGAATTTGGACAATTGAGATACAAAATTGTATAAAACATGTTTCCAAGGCATCCCAAAGGTTCCTTCATCTATTCCATGATGATCTAGACTCCTCCAACTATATTTTAGATATTTTTTATTTTTTCATATATCTATATATAGATTTTTATCCATATGTAGCTTTCTATTTATAAATAATTCACTAGTTTTAATTAAAAGATCACTACATACTACATATTTAAAATAAGTCAATTTTTATTCTATTAAAAATTCATTGTAGAACCTCAATTTTATAACATTAGTTTCCCTTAGATCATAGTACTCATTTGAGAGATCGTTTGGTTTGATAGAACTGGTTATTCTTTTATATGAGTCACTGTGCATTTAATACAAGTTTCATACTATCCATTCTAAATCGGTACATATAAAACTTGGTTATGTATAAACCCATAAATAAATAATTGTTTAATATGTTCTATTAAAAATTAATAAATATATGGGATGCCATAAAAATTGCTATTACTAACCAAATCATTAGTCTTGACCTATTCATTTATTTCACATAGAAATTCATTCATTCACTTTTAATTTTTATAAGGAGAATATGAATGAATCACCTAATTATATCATACTGCAAAATAAATATATATACACACCTAATCAATGGTTGTATACACCTAAATGGCAATGGTTATATCTTATAGTATAATTTTGTGATAAGATTCACCTACTTTTATAAACAAGTATATATATATATATATATATATATATATATATATATATATATATTGTACTTCTTCAGATAATATATAGTTTATGTAAGTGAATATAGGTACTACTTGTGCTTCAACAAAAGACTAAAATGATATTTATATGGCATGCCATATATTTACACCATAAAAAATATACCAAATCACACAGGAGTTCATTTAATACACCTATACATCTTAACTTATTTATGCAAGGATAATCAGAAGTATGATAGCTGTAACTATGTTTATTTTAGAATTCATTGCTTAGAAAGCAAATAGAAGATCACCTTGTTTATGTTTATATAATATTATCTTCATTATAATAGACCACTACATTATATTCCATTTAAATCTCTATGGTGGGATCACCATGTATATATACAGAAACAATTTCATATTTATAAACAGATAGGTTTCTGTAATGGTTTATACACTCTACTTATATATATAGTTCAATAAATATTGTTTTTCTATATAAATCATTCCATAAAAATTTGTGTAACAAGTATCACAAATCATTATAATATTTCAAATTTCAACAAAATTCAACATGAACACACACTAAAACGAATTGTATTTCCTACATAAAACTACACTGTTGTTCAAATTTTCTTGGCTTCTCTTTCTACCTTTTTATCCTTTTTGCTACCTTATTCTATGTATAAATTGTTCTCCCTTTTTCATATTTTATTTTCTTTCATGAGAAGGGCATAGCTTTTCTCTTTTCGGATTTTTCCTTTTCCTTTTCCTTTTTTGTTTTTCTTTGTTTTTATTATTATTTTATTAATATCCTTCATTTGTTTTTCTCTAATTTTAAACCTTTCCCTTTTTCATTTATTTATTATTATTTTTTTATTTTCTTTTATTTTTCCTATTTTTCCTCTTAAAATATAAATTATCATATTTTACTAATTTATCTCTAATTAAAATAATTAATATATTCACTAATTAAATTAGCACCTTAATTGACTTAAGGATCCAATGATAATTTTATTCACCAATAATTCTAAGTTTACTCTAATTATAAAAAACACAAAACATTAATGGTTATAGATACCACAAGAATGAAATTCACACAAGGTGAAATCCAAATAACCATTTAAACTATGCTAGCCACCATGTTTAACTATCTAATACAAACAACAACAAAAAACATTATGCTTATCATTTCACTATGCATCTAACATGTATTACTATTGTGGTGTGTGTAGTGTTCTATCTAGTTTATTTGTCATTCCCTAGAAAATCTATTCATGTCACCCTCTCTGATGATGCTCTCCCTCTATCATGCTCTGAGGGATGAATTCTATGTCAAACTCACAACAAATAGGTATTTGGACCATAACATCATGATATACATACATCATAAAATATAACTAAAATAACAACTCAACATGATCATAATATAACATATACACTATAACTAGCTCATATCAATGTAATCATGTAACCTAAACAATATCCACTAACCCATAACAACATATATCTCAAAGATTAGTTAAAAATAACCAAATCAAAATTGTCACTATAAATATCCATGGATAATCAAGTAAGTTTGCTTATCAAGGAATCAGGATGTAACCTAAGCTATGCAAATTTTATGATAATAACATGATCGAGTGAGTTACACTTGTTTCATATCTCAAACATAGGTTCTTTTATAGTCCATATGAGGCTCATAACATGCTTTTATATTACATATATTGAATTTGTTTGGAATAATTATGAGTCACAATAATGGGTGGATGAAGTTGTATACCTCTAGGTTCAATTGACATTTATTATGTTCCACCACCATTAAAGCTTATAGAGATGACATCATCACATAGCTTTGAGCATGTATATGATCTCGTGCAACTAGGCAAGAGATTAAATTTTACATCTAAAGTATACAACATCTATTGCATGTACTAAATTCAAGAAATATATTAGTAAATCATTATTAAATCATTTTTGTTTTGTGATATAAGGCATGTTTATGTAGTTATTATAGATGAGCATAATGAGGAGGGGACAAACTAGTACTTATGTTAGTGTGTAGAGGAAAAAATAAATTAACTTCTATAGTAACAGATGGGTAAAATATTTACTATCCCATTGGGTCTATGGTAGTTATTGGAACTTAGATTTGATGTTTTCCTATTAAAAATTTAGACATACAATTTTCTTAAGACAAAAAAATGCATAGGAAGATACTCTGCTATTCAAATTTGGTTTTTGAATATCAAGGGAAGATGTTAAAAATGACTCTATAAAAGGTTCCTATGTTTAACCATGAAGTAATTCTCACTACTATCAAGAATAGACCTTATCCTAGTGGTTCTTTAGATTGAACTGATAAATTAAGTGGACTTTTCAAATTTAAGTGTTTTAAATTTTATTTATTTCTTAGGTATTACATATAAATTTAAATTTAATTACATAATAACATATTTTTCTAGGTTAGTGGTGCTATATTAGCTTATACATTCATGTGGCTAGAACCATTAGTAGATAATTCCATATTCTCAAATGTAGGAGAAGTTTTCAATTCATGTAGATGATTGATGATTTTATCGTATAGGGAATACCTTATTGATGCTAGGATGGGTGGTCTATCTCCTAATTAGTTATACTCAAAGGCCAATGATATGGTCCTATAGGTTATTTGGCACCCTCAATGTTGTGGTTATGCCATTTTCAGCCATAAGGCCCTCGAGGTAGATATCTCCAACTAGGGCTTGCATGTTGACAACATTTCTTGTCAATGTTACTTGACACAAGAATTATTGTAAAAACACATATATTCCTAGATTATTTGGTTGTGGTGGTGGGAATAGATATAATTTTCACATCCTAAGGTTTTTTAAGTGATGGGTTTAGAAGCAGAGGTCTTGGAAGTGGAAATGTCTAATCAAGGCAAAGAACATGTCCTTTAAGTACATAAAAGTTGTATTTAAGGACTAATCACAAAATCATTTACCATGAATTTATATATTATATTAAATAAAAGTGATTTAAGTTGAAATTATAGGACTTAAACATGCATGTGATGTTTCTTTAGGTTAATTTATATGAATTATGATTTATGTTTGACATGTGTCCAAAGATTACTTTAGAACTATAATTTTACCATATATGGAAATGCCTTTTTGAGGCTAGAATGGGTAGTCTATCTCCTAATCAAGAATAATCAGATGCCAATAATGTCTCAATAAATTTTATTTGATGCCCAAATGTGGTGGTGATTAAATTTTTCAACCATGAGTCCCCAGGGGTAGAGATCTTCAAGTGTCATTTGCATGTTGGCAACATTTCTTGTCAATATTGCTCGACACCAAAATTGTTTTAAAAGTGCATATCCATGTGGATTCAGATGTCATGGTGGTGGGAACATATGTAATTTTAAAATATCAAGGTGTTTTAAATTATTTATATATAATTGGAGGTCCCAAAAGGAGAAATTACTATTGGAGGCAAAGAACTTGTCTCTTAAGTACATAAAAGTTGCATTTCATGACTGATCACTAAATCCTCTACCATAAATTCATATTTTATTTATGATACAATGATTTTGAGATTTATTTATGTGTATTTAACATTCACATGATGGTTTTTTTTAGTTCATTTAGATTACTTACACTTTTTATTTGACGTGTGTCCTAAGTTTGCCTAAAAAACTATAATTTTACCATATAGGGAAATGCCTTCTTCAAGGAATAATGGGTGGTACATCACATAAAAGTGAATAATAAGAGGCCAATAATGTGGTCCTATAATTTATTCATCACCCAATACATGGTTTTGATGTAATGTTTTAGCTACAAGACCCTAGAGGTAAAGATCTTTAACTTTGACTTGCATGTTGACAACATTTGTCAATGTTGTTTGACACTAGAATTATTAAAAATTCACATATCTACATGGATTAATAGGTCATGGTGGTTGTAACATATTTAAATTTAAAATATCAAGGTGTAAAAATTTATGTATTTGGAAGTGGAGGTCCCAGAAGTAGAAATGTCTATTGGAGTCAAAGAACATGTCTCTTAAGTATATAAAAGTTGTATTTTAGGACTGATCACTAAATCCTCTAGCACAAATTCATGTATTATTTTTTATCCAAGGGATTAAGGGTGATAGTAGAGGGATTAAACACATATGTTATGGTTATTTTATTTTGTCTAGATAAATTAGGTTTCTATGTGATGTGTGTCTAAAGCTTGCCTAAAAAATTATATTTTTATCGTATAGGGAAATGCCTTTTAGAGCTTGAAATGGGTGCTCTGTTTCCTAATAAAACATACTTAGAGACCAATAATGTTGTCCTAAAGGTTATTATGCATCCTCAATGTTGTGAAAATTCCATTTTTTAGCCATCATGTGCCAAAGGAAGAGATATCCAATTGTGGCTTACATGTTGACAATATTTATTGTTAATTTTGCTAGACACCAATTTTTTTACAAAAATGTGTATCCACATGGATTCGGAGGTCATGGTGGTGGTCACATATGTAATTTTCACACACATATGTGTTGGAATTTATGGATTTGTAATGGAATGTCCTAGAAGTGGAAATTTCTATTGGAGGTAAATAATTTCTCTTAAGTACATAGAAGTTACATTTCAAGACAAATCTAAGGGATTTGAGGTAAAAGTAGAGGTTTAAAAATTCATGTGATGGTTTTTTCAATTTATGTCAATGACTTATGATTTATATTTGACACATGTTCAAAAATTTTCCTTAAAAACTATAATTTTACCATATAGGGAAATACCTTCTTGAGGCTAAAACAGGTGGTCCATATCCTAAAAAGGAATACTCAAATGCTAATAATTGGTCCTATAGGTTATTCAAAACCATCGATATAGTGGTGATGCCAGTTTTCAATTATGAGGTCTCATAGGTAGAGATCTCAAACTGTAGCTTGTATGTTGACAATATTTCTTGTCAATGTTACTAAACACTAGATTTATTATAAAATACATATTTGTAGGTATGTTATGAAATAAAAACAAAGTTTCCATGATATTTAATTTCAAATCAAGGGTTCTTAAGACAAGTCTCAAAGGTTTGAAAGATCTGTGATTAAGATATTAGTAATAAACATGATTTGTTATAGGTTTGTAGGTATAAAAATGAGATTTTGGGTAGGATCTAAGATTATTGATGAGTCTGTAGCTAGGATCTAAGTATTTTCATGATCTTAAACCTATCTATTAGGTCTATAATGAGTTATTATAAGGTTTATTAATAATATAATTATAATATTTATATTTTCAACATTACAAAACTTTCACGAGAATCTTAAAGTAGATAATCAAGAGGTTTTCAAGATAATGCAAGATTTTATAATGAGAACATGATTAAGAAACATGTAGATTTGTTCATAGTTTATAATATTAAAAAATTTCATGTAAGTCCTAAAATAGGGATTAATTTCTCCATGATCTCTAAAACCTCATAAAATATGTAGGCTTACTAAGTTGTGAATCACAAGCTTATATAATTCCTAAGTAAACTCAACAGTCCTACAAAACATCTTTATGCTTGACTAGGAGGTAGGAGATAGAGTTTCAAACCCTTGTGAACTCAATCAAGAGAACTAAATCAAAGGAATGCCAAGGTTATAGGATCTTATCAAGGTTGAGATTTAGGAAACATAAGGTCCATATCTAATTTCAAGATTTTCATGGCTTTCAAGGTGAGAGGACTGTGTTTTAAGTAGTACCAAGATCTCCATCAGGTATAAGATGAAATAAGGTGATGTATTTATTAATGAATTAGATATATATCCATGATTATAAAAGGTTTTAGGTTATAAAAGAGAGATAAATTAGTTTCAAGTAGGTTACAAATCTAAAAGGTCTTAGAGAAAGAGATCTAGGTATGTATCAAAACATGAGTAATTTATTGATGAAGCATATAAAAATTGTTATAATTTAGAAATAAAAAGATAATAAAAGGTTCCTAATACCTAATAATTCTATTCAAGAATCATTTTATATCATTTATAGGTCTGCATTAGGGTTTTCATGATGGTGAAATCCAATACAAAGAGGTTTCCAAGCATCCACAAAGCATGGAAATAATTGGAAACATACCCCTCACAAAGTGAAACCTCCTCAAATGGTTGATATATATGGAAACATGAGTAAAGTCTCTAAAGTGGTGAGTTAAGCCAATTTTCATGAAAATTATTTAGAAAAGGATCTAGCCATGGAGAACAAGTCAAGGCTAACCCCTGTTATTTCAACCATGCATGAACTTTATAATGTTGGTCCATATTATTATTTATTCTCAAGTAATGAACTTTATTTAAAAAGTTTAAATATATAAAATTAATTTATGAATTACAATTACAAATATTAATTTTTAAAGTGATTAACTTTATCTAAAAGTTAATTAAACTTTATAAATTTAACTGACTAAAGGTTACTTATAATTTTCAAACATAACTACCTCTTATGAAGATACTTTAAAATTAGGACTTGAATAACATAACAAGAAAGGGGAAAAATCTAGGTATCAAGAGGCCTATGATCTTAAATCTTCCACATATATCTTATTTCTATTGAAACATCTTTGATATCGATCATCCCTTTCGGATAGACCAACAACATCTTCTCTAATGATGAAGTTTCCTACTTGAATGAAGCAAGTATATCTAGGTTTTATTGAATGATTTATAAACTAACCATTTGAGGTTTTCAAGTATTAATTCCTTTTATCATTACATATACGTAGTCATATGTTCAAAAACAATTGTACTTCATTTGAATAATGATGAAGTCTCTATACTTTACAATAGATTGCGAGACTTTTATATTGTATACTGATTGTTCAATTCATGATATGATTGCAATAAATCAAATATAACAATTTTATTGATATATTACTTTCATTTTTAGACTATTTTGAGTTTATTCTCTCTTTTATTTTTTGATAGTTTATTTATCTCTTTCTTAGATTAGTTAAGTTTATTTTATCCTTTTCTTTTAATTTAGTTAGTTTTCCATGGATATTCTATACTTTATAAGTTTATTATTTGTTTCAACCCATAATATTTTAGCTTTATATATTTTAGCTATTAATGATCTCAACTTTAATTAGCTTTAACCAATTGGTTTTATTCTATTATTATCTTATATTAATCTTAAACATGGATATATTCCTATTTTTGGTGTTGTCACTTCTTAGTTTTTTATTATTGATAATGTCAATTTTACTTAGTATTTATTTGTTTGGTTTTCATTGTTTGTTTCATATTTTTTCCTTGAATTTATTGTGTTACATTTCCTTTGTCCTATTTTTAACTTTGTCATAACATTTATAAGTTTATTTTGAGATATCATTTCATTTATTGTATATTTATAAGAATCATAGATATTTTGTTCAAGAGATTGCCTCTTCCATAAGCTTTAGTCTTTTAGATGGGTTAAATTATATCTTTAATTCTGATTCATAATTGATAAATATTTGAAGTGATTAAGATTATTAACTTAAAATAATAATTTTTTATTACTCTTTTATTGAACTCTTCTATTTATAGAATTATGAAAAGAACTTACATGTCTTAAGGATAAATATTTTAGCCCTTTAGGTTCCCATTATTAAACTAGTTTGATCCCATTTTTACCATAATGATAGGTGAATAGGTTGATTCACTGATGTGAAAATTTTCAGTTCTAATAAACCGACATCAAAGAGGGCGTGATAGAGGATATGGAGGTTTTTATGAAAGAGGTGGAGTAATTTAGTTTTCACCATGACCTACTCCTATACATACGTATATATATGCATATTTTTATTAACTTTTTAGTTTCATTTTTAATTTAGAAGTTGATAAAGGCCTAGTTATTTTCCATGTTTTTGCTATAGGAAATGAGTACTATACAACTATTTTAGACATATTAGTTCACACTTTGATACAATATATTATAATTTGTATAGTTGGTAGTGGAGTGATTATGAGATCAAACCACATTTTGGGTGTACATGCACCCTTTTTTTTATCCTTTTGCTATTGCTAATGTAATCTTCATTATATTTTTAGGTGAGTAGTAAAATTTCTAGGTATAACTAGATAAGTGATTCATTCCAACTATTGGGAGTATATTTGACATATCTAGGGATCTTATTTCTCTCTATAGTGTTATACTAACATATCATGCTTAAATAATGGTATATTTTAGATCTCTTCAAAATCAAGTTATATGATATAGGTCTTCATCATGAGAGTGAAGAGGATATATCATATCCTTTACTTTATATCTAGTTGTAGGTACCTAAATATGATCATATGTATTAGAAAATGTTAATTATTGACACATATTGAACCACTTGAATTATGCCCAAATACATAACTCTTATTCACCATTCCTCTAAGCCATTTATCTATATGTGGGCTTGACCCATATGTTTATCATAACTACTACACATGAATTTCCAATTCAATGCTCAAATGAAATCATATCACTCTCAAAATGGTAATAACCTTTTGCCAACTTTTCATGCTTTCTTGGAACATGTCTACACTATAAAAATAAGTATATTGTTACATACCTATCCACACAGTGAGACCTTATCCCTACACCATTTTAAAAAAATTATATAAATTAGAAATATTTATATGGGTATTATTGCACATTTTTTAAGGATAGAAAATGAAAATTATTTAAAAAGATCACTATATGAGCAAATCAATATATAAGATCTATCTCTTGCATCCTCAATTTCCTCAAGTAAGAGTCTCTCTTGGTTTTTATTGTAGTTTCTAGTAGGATGGGTGGTGAACATCTCAGAATTGAGGCTACCTTCAACAAGGCCTAGGAGACTGATAAAGTGTTATGGGAACATCTAAAGGTTAGAGGGTTTGAAAATTTTCTCCACATGGTTAGAGGGCATGACTCTCACATTTCCTAGAACTTTCCCCTGAATTGGAAAGATAGAAGAGTCAATATCAATGGTAAGGATGTTTCCATCATTGAGGGTCTAATATCCTATGTCATTGGGCTTAGCAATTAAGGTTATAAGTTCCAAGGCAATAAATGCAACAAACAACATGAACTAGACACTTTCATGATGGGGGATGAACAACTGAATCCTTACCATGGAGGTTTTATTAGAACCTCTCTGCCTAGGACATTTGATGACCTTGTAATGGTCATTGTGTAGTTTTTAACTCTGGATGGATGACACCATATTATCAATATATTCCACTTGTTTTTTTTAAACCACTTTAGGCACCGTATTTTGGTGAGTCTGTTGTTATTTCTTCTTACTTCTCTTGAATCTTCTATTCAGAAACAAAAAGTAAGGAACTAGTGACTCCCTCTCACCAAGATATTATTTTGTTTTTGCATCTCCACTTCTTAAAATTGTCCCTAAAAATCAATCCTTCCTTAACCATTCCACCTTATAACTCCTTACCTTCTTCCTCTAAGCATAAAAGGGTTAGGGGCATTTCTGAAGTCTTGAAAAAATACCCCAATAAAATGGTTCTTCACAGTCACTCAAAACAAGGGAATAATTTAGATTATGAAAAGGCTAATGTAGTCTAAATCCTTCTTTCCTTGATCACCGCTTCTGATCAGGCCAACCTCATTTTTTTCCATAAGGAGCTAGACAATCTCAAAATCTTGGTCAATGATGTGAGAAAAGAGATGAATATTCTCAATCACAATTATAAAAAGAATATTAAGAAGGCAGATTGTAATGAGGATAACATTAAAAATTCTCAGATTTAGATTCACAATTTGAGTGAAAAGTTTAATATTATTTTTAGTAAGTTTACTAATTTAGATAATATCACTACTTGTATGGTGGAGATTATTGGTACCCAAGCTACTATCATTAGTGATATCGCTACTATTTTAGATATAGAGGTAGAGGTAGCATTCAAAAACATTTTGGGAAGGTCACTTATAATACCATGACTATCAGGATCCATAACATGCATAACAACATTAAGGATATAAAAGACACTCTCAATAGGATTCATAACTACTACGGTATTTTGTTTTTTGAGCTACTTTTGCTTATATTCTATTACTTTTTATCTTCTTTTGTAATAGCTCTATTGGTTTTGATGTAAAATGTTGTCTCATACTTATTTTCTTTGATTTTATAGGTTTTAACCTTTTTTAAATAGGGTATGGACCCCTTCCAATAAACCAAACTTTACCCTTATGTAAAAAAATTATGAAGCATTCCAAATCAAGTCAAGAGATAACATTGTCAGGTGTCAAATACAAACTACTAGTTTCATGCATATAGTGAAGGAACACAATTTTACAATAAATTTAGGTGGGAAAACTTAATGTGGATTTATTCCCTCCTTAAATTATCTACATACATAGGTAGTGGTCAATAATCAATGGGGATGATTTGGGATAGCTCATTCCTTTACACTTCCCCTTTTTTATAGGTTTATATCTCTTACAAGTACCCCTGCAATTTCTAAAATGAAAGGAATGAAAATAAATATTTATATATTGCACTAAAATAATATAAATATCTTATTCCACTCAGTGAAAATAGGTAGAAGTGTTATTATAATCATAGTTTATTCACAGTCAAAGTAGAAAAGTCTATAGTCAACAGATATGACCACATTATGTTGTTTTTTAAGGAGTACAGACTTGTTCAAAACACAACCATAGACTACTCTAGATTTAGGTTATCACTATCTTATCTAATATTGTTTATCATTGTTAGACACCTATAACAATCAACCAAATAATAGATTAGATAAGTATAATGTATTTGGTTGTACTTACTATTTTTAGTATATTTCATTGTAAATTAATTTTAATCAATTCTAGTTTACATTCATATTTATGCTTAAATTTCATAAATTACAATATAAATAAAATTTTAAAGTTTTAAACTTATTAAAAAAGTTAAATAAAAAAATAGGGTGAAACATATTGGTGAACCCATTTTTATTGAACATTTTTTTTAAAATTTTTTTCTATGGTTTCAACTGAATTCATGATTCCCATACACCAAAGATAAATCAGATCATTATTTATAGGATTCGATTGAATGTTTCTCTAGGATTATATTTTACCTATGGGTTTAAGATTAAATTCATGATTTTCATAAATAAAAATCTTTCTTTTTGTTGGTTTTGTGTTGTTTGTTTCTTTTTTCTTTTTTTAATAACTTTGTTCTCATTGTTGTAAAACTCATATGAATTGTTGTTCCAGGCAAAGTAGTCTTCAGTTTAACTTGAGTTGTAGTGTGAGTTATATTTCTCCAATAATCAATCCATTATATAACACTATATAGAGACTTTAACTTACACATACCTAATAATTATTTTTGAAGCACATATGATTTTGATTTTTCAACCATTTGGTTCTATAGTGCAACAGCAAGTCGTTATCCACATGAAGTTACTCTTAATATACCTTAGATATAGGATATTGTAGCTATGGGGTGGTTTAATCCTCTATAGTTAATGCCCCTTTGGGCCTTTATCACTTTCTGTGATTAGGATGAATATATCTAAGAGCCTAAAAAATAGACATATCCTACCTATTTACACCTTTAATGCCATTTTAAAATTTGAGGTTTAAAAATAAAATCAAGGCTAAAATTTAAAAATTACCATCCCAAGACTTCCTTAGCTTATATAGTTTCAATATTATATCATGTCATGATTTCCCTAGGATACAAGCATCTTTAAGGCAATCTTTTGTAAAATCAAGTATGACTTAGGAACAAGAACAATTGTATATTTTTAATTTTATAAAAGTCTAGAGGCATAAATTATTACATCATATGAAACCCCAAAAAGGCTATAAAAAGTGTATATAATCAACATGTTCTTCCTCAACTACCTCCACCTCTGACAAATCCACTGGATTACTTTTGTATGCATATCAAATATATCATTTTCACCTCATTTGTGGGGTAAATAAATGTCTTCCTAGAAATATCCATGCTTATTCCTACGTAGGGGACTTATTCCCATCATTTTATAACTATGCATACTACATCATCTACCTCACCTACTACATGTTCCCTTGAGTAGACGTTTTGGGCTTTATATGCTAAGGTGTTGAAATTAGAGTAATTTATCTATAAAGCTATTCATTTTATGGATTCACATACTTTACCAATTAGCCTTAAATACCTCAGCCCATATTTTACCCATAGTTATTGTCAAATATAGGTTGTCACTATATAATGATACAAATAACCTTGAGCAGGATCTCATATCTTTTCACATGACATGTTTTGACTATGCATCCAATGATAAGTTATTAACCAAAATATTTCCAAGGAGTCTCTCAAATTATGCATTAACATGATTCTATAACTTCCCAATCCATACACAACTTCAAATCTATGGTAGATCAATTTATAGTACACTTTTCAATCAATATACTAGAACAAAATGATAGGGATTCACAATGGGGGCTCTTGTTTTATCCCTTTCATGACCATGCTATGCAAGAATACAATAATAATCTAGAAGTATACATGGATTATAATGTGACTAATCTTAATTAACATTGCATGAATATCATATATTCCCAATATATTATGTCTAATGTGACTATTTTGGATCAAATAAACATTATGGAGTACCTAGAGAAAACATGTCTAAGGATCACATCTATTGAAGATAATATGAAACATGCCACAAATTCTTATCATACTAGTGTCAATTTTATATTTGGTTCTCCCTCAACTGCACCTCAAATATGGGAAAATTAAAATTAAAAAAAAAACAATCAATGGGAAAAGTATATCACATAAATCCAATATACATCAAAGTGAAACTTTAAGATATATTCATCTAAACAATTTGATTAATTTAACTCCTACACATCTTTTGATACAATCAAAATATTATTGTGCCTATTTTTGAATGCATGGGCATCATACGAATAACTATTGGACCATTAAAAATAAAAAATAAAAGATGACCAAACATTTAAATGTACCTAAGAGAGAGGTTCTCAAGAAGAAAATTTGAAAGCAATATGTTCTTACAAATAGAAATGGTATAAATGTGGTCTCTAAAGATTCAATCACTATATCTAATTTATACATGGGTAAAGGTGATAAAGTAAATAGCATATAATATGAATACATTTAAAATTCAAGAATCAAAAGAATAAACTATTTCTCTTGTTAGTTCTTGTTATCATCAAAAGTTGCACCCATTGAGGAGGTTTCTAAATTCTCCTCATTTAAGTGATATCATTGAAACAATCCTAGGTTGTGGGTGACTTAAAGAATGGATTGAACTTATAGATAGGGCTATCTACCTTGATACATCAATTAAGAGCTATAAACTAAGCCTACTAAGTTGGAAGGGAAAAGGGAGAGAGAATTGAAAGCAAACTAAGGAGGTGATGAACCAAAGTTGTTAGCCACTACCACACATATGCAAATTCACAATTGACATGAATATAACCTATTCATACACTAATCTTAATCTATTCCTCTTACATAAATATTCCAATATGAAGGTATTGGATGATGATTAGGTAAGGAGTCCTAGATTTCAATAGGTCTAAAGGACACTAATGAAATATTGCCTCACTTAACCTTCACAATACCACTTAAACACTTTATATGGATTGAAAGAGTGATTTAAAATTGAATATAGGTGATAAAATGAGATAACATGTCAAGGATAACTAGATCAATAATAGACAAGATCACTCATTATTGCATAAACACTAAAATAGAGTCATAAAAAATGTAAAATCAGCTTGTTTATTGCTTGAAAATATTACAAAATGAGCAAGGCTTCACCATACTCAAGTGGAATATCCATTATAATGCTGAAATTAGGCATATATATAGAATACTTTGAGAAAGAGAGAGAGAGAAGAGGTGTAGGAGATGCATATGACAAGTGTCATCTCATGAGGAACAAGTTACAAGAAAGAAAATTATTAGAGTAGTACAATAGTATCTTCTTCATTAGTGTTAACTTGACATGAACTTATTCTTCATCAAGGGTAGGATATAGTGACTATTGACCTTCTTGCTGACTCATCAACCTAATTTGAAACTATCTATTCTTACTCTAGAAGGAGTTACAAGTATTTATCTTGGCATGTGGCATTATTGATCGTGCTTCTTAGAGTTTCCAATGCCCTCCTAGGCCACTTCAATTCCTCTCTCATCTTGGTGAGGATGAGGATCATGTTTCAAGCTTCTTCAAATAATAAGAAGTTAAATTTCATTTAGAAACTTGCTTAGTTAAAGTGAAGACCACCATAATGAGTCTATTTTTTAATCCTATGCCTAATTATTACTTGAGGACTACTATCATAGTGTGGATACCCATATAACACTTTGTATGGGATCATTATATATGTAATAAAAAATGCATCAGATCTATAAGTCAATCCTAGATTGAAGAAGATAGATCCTAATTATACTTTCAATTGGAGATACATTAGATAATCAAGAACATGACCAATATATGGATCCACTAGACTCAATTATGGGATTTCTTAACACAATAATAATACTATGGAAGGTTCTAAAGCCTCTAGTTAAACAAAACTACACAATAACCCTAACTAAGTCACATGTTTTCATATTCACTACACTAATAACAAGTAAAGCAAAAAAATACAATCTAGTACTCACAAAAGCTTGTGGCACAAAGTGGGAGTTAGTAAATAAATAAAAATAAACATGCATAAGAAAGTCCTAATTAAGTTATGTATAGGTAAGTCCATAATTCATGGATAAGAAGAGTAATATAATTCAAAATCCATTACTTATGCTACTCTATCTACTTAAGAGAGGAACAAAGTTAGAGATACTTACTTAGAAAATGAACCTGTCGAGACTCAATCTCTCCCTTGGCCAAAGGGGATTTTCAAGATTTTTTTTTGGTTTGTAAGGATCACTAATAAAGGCTAAAACATCCAAGACTTCTCCAAAAGACTAGATTCTCCATGTAGAAACCCTAAAATAAGGCTCCTCAAGTAAAATGGTGGAAGAACTGATTGTAAAGAAGCACAAATGAATAATAACTCTTGATGTCTCTCTAATAATGATGAAATGGATGTGTTTATATAGGTGGATCTAACCCTAAACCCTTTCAAAAGGTTTGGTTGATAGAGTTGACCCAATCAACCTATTCTTGTTATTGACAAAAACTCAATAGATCATGGGCTAGGTTGGCCAAGAGCAGGGCTAGACCCTAAATGAGTTTCACCAATAAGATTACAAGGTTGACCCAATCGACCTAATCATGTATACTATTGAAAAGGGTTTTAGGTTAGGAAAAAGGGCACATAAGGTGTCAAAAAATACGAGTGTGAAAAAATGAGATAGCTTATGAGAATGTTTTTAATAGCTAGTTAGATTGGTAATAGGTGTAAATAAGGGAAAATAATCTTACAAAGCACCAATGGTTTTCCCACTCCTTTCCCGATGCACCCCTTAAGGTATACACTCAAGGAGATTGAGACTTGATAGGTTATTTTGAGATAGAAATCATCAATATTTGATAAAGTTTGAAAATATTAGGTATACATATGTCCCACTCTAATATCATCATGTGTCACTCAGGTGCAACATAGGATGGTGCTTTGAGAAATAACATAGTAACACACAATGCTGAGGCTAAAAAAAGTTGTAGTATTTCAATAAAAAATAAATAAAAGTAAATGAATGAAAAGAAAATAATTGAAAAAGTATATTTAATGCATACCTTAACATACCTTTATTGATGGATGGTTATCTGATATGTTTTTAGTTTTGATTGTGGCATGTGCAAAGACCACTTTTGACAAAACCAAGAATACAAAACTAAGGAGAAAAAACAAATAAATGAAAGAAATCCAAGATAACTGGTGTTATGTGGATGGGACATACATGGAAATTTGGCAAACTAGGGTGACAAGTGATATGTTAGACCAAATGACCAAGTCAAAATTTAGAGTAAATCAACTAACCAAAAATCCAAGGCTACTAAATATCAAAAAACTCAAACAAGTAAACCCTAATTAAGAAAGACAAATTGACAAATCCAAACCAAGGATATGTGTCAAAAGGATGGTAATAAAACATCAATGTAAAACTAGTAACAATGCTTACTTAGACAAAGATGGGCAAGCAAAAATGGTAAAACAACATTGATGAGTGAGAAGTAACAATCCTTACTCAATCATCAATGGAAAAAGTACATGAAATGGAAAACAACATTGGTGAGTGAGAAGTAAGAAGCCAACCTCACTCAACAATGGAAAAAGAACATGAAATTAAAAATGGACTCAGGTGTCTATAAAAAGGATGGTACAATAATAAAAAAATGGTAAAATAAAGAAAAACATATCTATAAATTGGATCCATGGTGTAAAAAAAGTAATCCATAGTTACTCAAGTATATTTTTTTGTTCTAAGGATAGATAAAAATGAAACAAAGTAGTTTTAACATGTTTTTAAGATGTGAAGAAGAAGGAAGTATAGAAGGGGGTAAATAGATTTAAAATCACAATTTGCCTATCAAGGGGGGAAATGTGATGGGTGGTGGGGACAATGAAGGAAAAACTAAGGTATAAAAACTCTTTATCAAAGTCAAGACACTCAAATTAGGTTTTTCAAAACAAGAGGAATTTTGACCTTAAGGACTCAGAAGAACTTATCTTAGATACATAAGTCTTAGGTCAAAAAATAAAGTATGTAGATCATGCCATGAAGGCTATATGCATGAAAATTAAAATTGACTTACCTTCCCACAACAAGTTTTCCATTCCTCATGACCCCTTATAGATCCATTGATCTACTACAAAGATTGGGTACTTGCATGATAAATTAGGTAGGACCATAGAGTTTTTAAAATTATCTTGTTACAATCTACTAGCCTACCACACTCCAAAATACCTTGGCTCTATCATGAGGCCAATTATGGAGTTTGAGCTTTGAGTGAAGATAGGAGATGTGCTTGTAATCACATCTTTTGGTGTGATTTTGAATTTTGAGATTTGTATGTTGCCATTTCTATATCATTACCTTTTTTTTCAAATGATTTGGATTTGAACTTTCTTTATGTATTTTTCTATTCCTACTCTATACAGATTTGGAAAACCAAAAATGGGTGCTAAAGATGAATTTTATTTTAATATTTGGGACTTGGTTACTAAGAAAGAGAACTCAGAGAGCATGATGTCTAAGAATATCATAAATGTAGGTGAAATAAAAGTTTTATCTTGAATTTGACCTTGGTTTATCCAATGTGGAGTGAAAGGAAATGAAAGTAAGAGGAATGAAACATGAAATAATTTTAATTACTTCAAATTGAAAAAAATGTGACAAAATTTGAAAAAGGGATTCAATGATAGTAAATTATGATTCCTTATCATAAGAATGAGGGAAATGTAAGAAAACATGATAACATATATTGTTTGTAAATTTTTTATCTAAACAAAAAGTAAAATTTAAAGCTATGAACAAAGGATCAAGAACTTGTAGCTATTTTAAAACACATGCTAGAAAATGAATGATAAGATGGTGATTTTATGAGGAAGGCCAAGTCTTATCCATGGTCTTACACTGCAACTCATAAAAGAGAAACCCACGAGGGTGCCAAAAAGTTTTGGAAAAATAAATGGGATAAGATAAATATGGTATTTGTGAGAAAGGCCAGGTCTTATCCATGATCTTACACTGTAACTCACAAAATATAAATTCAAAGGGTGCCAAAAAGTGTGTAAAAAGTATGGAAACAAAGATAAATAAATCATGAGCAAGATCAGGTCATATCCATGATTTTACAATGCAACTCATGAGAAAAAGGGAAACCAAAAGATCAAAAAGAATGTTAAGGTTTGTGAAAGGAGAGGAATGCTACATAAGGTGAGACCCGTGTAAGTATCATAAAAAAAGTGTTAGATAAAAGACATATAGAAAGCATGAAAAGAAGGGAAGGATTAGGCAAAATAATTCTTGAGAAATTGTGCATTGGTGGACTGTATGTACCTTCTTTATTATGAATGTAGTATAATTTAATGACAACATCACCAATATTAAATGTGTGAACTTCGACACGTTTATTATGTTGATTGGAAATATGGGCCTTGTATTAGCGATTATATTGTAAACCCAAAAGATGGAGTTCATCAAGGAGATAGAGTGTAGAGGAGATATTCACAAATTCTTCATCATGTATGATACCATGAAGAGATATACAGAGAGAGGGAAGTTCAAATTATAATGGAAGGACTGATTCAAAACCATAGACTAAAGAGAAAAACATTTCCTTAGTGGCATTATGTATGCTAGTTTGATAGGCCCAAAGAGAAGGATAAAGATGAAGGTGTCAATCTATGCAAATTTCATGAACTATCTTTTGGAGAATTTTATTAAGAATTTTGTTGGTGGCCTTAACTTGGCCATTACATTATGGATTATAAGGTGTGGAAAATTTGTGATTGATTTTAAATTTAGCATAGATTTGTTTGACATCCTTGTTTTTTACATTACCACCATTCTCTGAAATGATAGTATGATGGACACCAAAGAAGAAAAAGATTTGATTAAGAATAAATTTGGATATGGTTGTATTGGTGACATTAACAAGGGGAATATATTTTACCCACTTGGTGAAATATTTGGTAACTATGATTAAAAATACATGCCCATCTTGAGAAAGAGGTAATTTGTTGATGAGATCTAATCCCCATATGGAAAATGTCTAGGGAGATTCTACAATTTGAATCTCGATTGGAGGTGAATGAATCAAATCATTATTAAGTTGGAAAGGAGTACACTTTTTAGCAAATTTAATGGCATCCTTTTCGAGAGTGGACAAAAATTATCCCATATATAGGGATTTGTGGGTTTTAGCATGTTTGTTACAATGGATATTGTAAATTCCCCCATGTGCTTGTTTAAGAATATGAATAACCTCATCTTGCATAACACAATGAAGCAAGGTACCTTCAATGTTATGATAATAAAGGATTTTATATCAAAATATATACTTAAAATGTTGTTTTAAAATACTAATCTTTTCATTGGAATCTAAGTTGGGAGGATAAGTCTAGTGTTGTAGAAATTGAATGATGTCTTTATATCACGGGCTTTGTCGAATGGTGATATACTCGATGTAGTGGATATGTGAATAATGTGTTTGATTAAATTATGGATATTTTGATATTTGGATAAGAAAATTGGGATAAAAATAACTTGGTACGGATGAAAATGACATGCTAAAGAAATTAGGGAATCAACAATAAAGTGTTGATCTTGAGGGATAGGCTTGATAGTGAAAGAAATGAGATATTTGGAGAGAGTAGTTGTAATCTGAAGATAATAAATGAGATTATCACTTTTAAATTGGTAATCACCATTGACTTCATATAAAATTGGTTGAGAATCACCTAACACATACAAATATTGGATATCTAAATCAAGAGTAACTTTCACGCCTAAGATTAGAGCTTCGTACTTTGCCATATTTTTAGTGATGTCAAACATTAAGATAAAAGATAAAGGGATGATTTTTCTAAGATGGATTGTAATAATGCAACCTACCCTAGATATTTGATGGCATTTAACACCATCAAAGTGAAGGGTCCAATTATACTCATGTAAATTTACATTGATTATAGAAACTTCTTCGATGACTACTTTTAGTTTAATAGTATCCGAGAGGATATCAGATTCATTGAGATTATTTACTTCAAGATCAGTAGTGAAGTTATGAAAGTAATATTTAAGAGATATGGATTGATTTAGACCTTCAATATATATAATGTTGTCATCATTAAGACTATCTTGAAGGTGATCGGTAGTGAGCACATGATCTATAGCAAGATGATCAACTATGATTTTTCCTTTGACAACTTTATGAATGCCGATTTGAAGATAAAATTCCATGAGAAGGACCATACATTTTATAATTATATTTCCAAGAAGAAAGGCTTTGGAGAAGAAGTGATGAAGGGGGTCATAATGAATGATGACATACGTGCTCTGATAAAACATGTAATGTCAAAGTTTTTATCTATGAAATATATGATGAAGCAATCATGTTCAAATTTTGTGTAAATTTTATCATAATAAATGATGCCTCTCTCTCTTCTAGTATCATCTTATTTCAAAAGCATTACCCCAAATGATATAGGTGTGGAAGAAGTATACATGATTAAATGTTGATCATTTGAAGGAGGATGAAGAGTGGGTAGGTGAAGCAATGATTCTTTCATGTTATCAAATTATTTTTGACAAGGGTCCATCTATTCTAAAGCATTATCTTTCTTAAGAAGATAATTGATGGAGTGGATAGGGTAAACCATTTCAAGGATAAATTATGTAATTACCCCAAGTTTAATGAGATAAGTGTAAATGTTTTGAATGTAATGAAGGATAGGCATGTTGACGATATCGTTAATCTTGGCAGGTTCAACATTGATGTCATGGAGACTAAAATTTATTTGACATAGGAATAATCAAATGGAATGATGGGCTTTATAGGTGGTAAAGAAGATGCAAGAATATTTGTAGGTTTTAAAGGTATGATTTGGTATACCACCCAAGGAGTATCCATAAGTGGAGAATTAATAGGAGGCACATGAATTTTGGGATCTAATTCACAATTTATAGAAATGGTATGAACATCCCATTTGAAATCATGTAGTCAAGCTAATACTTTTTGATAATGTTGAACATCCAAGTCTAGATATTGAGCTTGGGCCATGATGTAGTTATAATAATAGGTTGGAGAAATGTTACATGCTTGAGATTCAAGAGGAGTTTCAAAAGGTGAAATCCCAATGTTACTAAATTTTTGTGGAGACATGATGAGAGGATCTTGGAATAATTTTGCCACTCCATAATCATTGTAGACGAAGGAATATTATGGTAAATAAGGCTCCTAATAATTTCATGGAGGGGTAAAATTAGTGATCTCATCAATGAGAGGAATAGTGTGATCATGAAGTAATAAAGGAGGAAGCCACTCTAAGACATAATGAGGTAGCTTGTAAGTGTCGTAATTATGCTACAAGTCATTAGGTTCATCGTCATTCAAATTAAAAGAGTGACTTTTAAGTCAGATTGATGTTGATGAACTTAGGTAAGGGAACACTATTGATGGTAGGAGTGGTAGGGATGCGATATTGATATTTTAGATTAGGAACTTGAATAATCCGAGGGTTGGGATTAGCCTCATGCTTATACCATTTACCATTATGTAGGAATTTAACGCATTGACTACCAAAAAAATTAATGGCCCTCATTCTATGAGTCCAAGTGTGACCAAGGAGTATGTTATAAGATAGGGGCAAATCAAGGGTCATAAGTTTAGTTCAAATGGTCATAGGTCCAATTGTTAGTGGAAGATAAATACAACCAAGTGGATTTTGATTAGTTTTATAAAATCCATGATAGGTAAGACATGTCTGTTTAAGATGATATTTATTATAACCAAGTTGTTGGATAAGCCATAAAGATGTCACATTAATACTAGAGTCTTCATCAACTAAAAATTTATGGATAAGGGTAGTATTAATGGATATTTTAATGAATAGTGGAAAATCATCGATGTGAAAAATTATTTCATCATTAATCATTTCTTCTTTAATAAATTCAATATAAGGTTTAGAAGAAGGAATAATGGATTCAATGGTATGCACACTAGTAGATTGATGTTCCATAGGGGTGGTTTTTCATCTATAAAAGATGGATCTTCAATTTCTTGTAATTTTTTCATAACATGCAATGATAAGGGGAAGTATGAACTAATTCCATAAGTAGAATATTTTAATGCATGAATTTAATTTATTCCAAAAATTTTCAATGAGATTTAGAAGAAGAACCAGTGCAAGGTTTAGAGGGTAAGGTAGATTTTGAAGGACTGGATGTTGTTGGGGGTTTGGAAGAAGGAAGTGGTTCCTCAAGGGATTATAAAGCTAAATGAGTTATTTTATTTTTATTTAGAAGTTGTTCCTCCAAAGATGGTTTCTTATGCTATATGACAAGATCTTTGTGAACTGGTTTACAATGAAAATTGACCTTAGCTGCATTAACATATTGAGAATTGTTGCAATATTGGTCATAATCAGAATCAATCACATAAACATACTTGATATTTTATTGATTATTAATTATGGGAAAATATTTTTGGTTAGTGGAATAATAAGATTTTGAAACTTGTCATTTTCAGAAGTAGTGTTGTAATGTTGTTGATGAAAGTTGATCATGGCTTTTATTATGAATTTAGCTTTTACATTGAGAAAATTTAGGTATTTACATAATGTTAAATAGTTTGGTTGATTTACCAAGAGGTAAATATTTGTTACTAGGTTGTTATAATGATCCAAAAATCAAAATATTTGGTTGAAAGATATATCAAGAAATAATAATAACACAATTATAATAATGCTATCTCTAAGAAGAGATGTTTTATTGATCAAATTTGTAGACCCAAACATATACCTATCTCTGAGAACAGATGTCTGATTTATATTTTTGGTTACATCTTCATTTATACACATTTTAAAGGTAGGAGGAGGATGTGGAAGGTCACCAATCTTGAGGGAGGTTAAGTGGTTTGACTTCCATGATTTACAACAATACATAATTTGATGAATTACTATTTATAAAATACACTACTAAAATTGAAATTTGGGGCACTTATATTTGGTTTTCAATGGTCAAAACCTACCAAGTAAATTGTGTGCCATCTTATGGTGTTCTCCTCATTCTTATCTTTCCAATGGTTCAAACAAGGAGTCAAACAGAGCTATGATGTAAAACTTATGGCTCTCAGAAGTTCTACCACCAATTGGGGTAGAACCGTCACCTAAATTGTCACTTGATATATTGATTGGATCATTCCTCCCTCCTTGAGAAGCAATGGTCCTCATTACATCAATATTTGTCATCAAGTGTGGTATTTGTATTTTGATTTGATTCATGATGCATACTTGGAATGGACTATGCTTTGTGGAGCTGTGCAGGACATGATTATTCAACATTTATATATAACCATTAATTTGTGGATGGAAGGACATGAAATTCTTTATCTTGGTATCTATTTTCTTCTATGGTTGTGTTATTTGTGTAGTCAGGGCTGCAACATTAGACCTTTTGTATTATTATGGCTTGACCACAATGAGAATGAATTTCTTAGCACTAATCAGGGAGACAGATGTAAAAGGTGGTACCTCTAGTACCCTATAGCACCATGTTTTAGGAGTGAGGGTGATACTTCAAGTTATTGACTCATAGATGCCATGTTGATCATACATGAATGGCTGACCAAAGAGTACATCACAAACATCTAGATTGACCACATCACATAAGACCTCATCTTGGAAAGGTTTTGTTGCATATGAGAGAAGACATTGGTGGGTGACATAGAGGTTTATCCTTGGACTCAACCATCCAATACTATATGGCTTTGGGTGAGACTTCATAGATAAATTTAGGATTTTCACAACATTATCAAAGATTAAATTCTTTTGACTCTCACTATAAAGAATGAAATGTAGAGGCTTACCTTTCACCCATAACTTAGAGTGAAACAACTTTTCCTTATCATTTTGCCTCTCCTCGTGGGTCTGTGATGAAGCAACAATGGCATTAGGATCATCATCTACAATCTCTTCTTCATCCTTTTCGACTACAGGGTGTGTATGAGGCAGAGTAGTACATATTGAGGATTGTGACTTAGAAAGTAGGAACTTTATGGCTCAACATTATTCTTTGGAGTGCATTCTAGATTTGTGGTAATCACACCATTTCCCAGTCTTCCCTTCCTTTTACTTCTAATTTTAGCCTTGTGTTTGACCTTCTTTGTCACTTTTCCATTTTTAGGCTGACTCTTTGTATTCATTCTTCCATGCTTCTTCTTGATCTTCACCATGAACTTGTATACCTCACTGAGGGTTTCCAAATTGAAGAGTTCCATCTCTCCCCATATATATCATTGTAGTCCACCATGATAGTTTAGAATCTTGTGTTTCTCATTTGCTTGGATGCCCAATCTCATAGATAGAGAATGAAAAAAGTTAGTGTAATCTTTAATAGACTATTCCTTACCTTGGAAAAATTATTGCCACTCTATATATAGATCATCATATGCTCCAATGGGATAGTATTATTCCTCTATAGCTTATATGAAATCATCTAAGGTATGTTCTACCTCAGGGTCAACATCATCCATATTGAATCTTCTCTTGTACTCTTCCCACTAATTTTTGATAGGCAATGATGCTTTCAAAAGAAAAAAAATGATATTCTCTTTATTGGTGAATTTATTTACAAAAAAATAAGAAGACAATTGATCCAACCAATTTTATACTACATCAACATTGATTTTTCCTTCAAATGTAGGGATATAAAAATTCACTTGAACCTTGAAGGGTGTTGGGGCACTAAAAGAATGTGGGGGTGTAGATGAGGAACCACAATTTCTCATCAAGATTTGTCAGAGAATTCAAGTGAATTATTGTAGCATATATGCTTGTTGTTATTGGAGTGATTCATTCACCATTTATTTGAAAGGATCAAATGTCTCAGTGTTGTCTACCATTTGAAGTCATTCAAAGAAAATAGGTTGATAGTTTGGAAGCTCTGTTGTTTTCCACCTAAGATTCTTGTATCCTGACCTCATCCTTGAGATCATACACTCTAAAAAAAAACTACTATGATACCACTAATCCAAAACTCAAAAGATTTGGTTGAAAGATAATTCAAGAAACAAGAACAACACAATTTTAATAATGCTATCTCTGAGAAGAGATGTTTTATTGATAAAATTTGTAGACCCAAACATATTCCTATGTTTGAGAAGAGATGTTTCATTTCTATTTTTGGGTTACATATTAATTTATACATATTTTTAAGGTAGTATGAGGATGTGGAAGGTCACCAATCTCAAGGGAGATTAAGTGGTTTGAATTTCATGATTTACAACAATACGAAATTCAAGGAATTACTATTTTTAAAAACTTACTATTTCTAGACTGCACTACTAAAATTTAAATTTGGGGCACTTTTATTTAGTTTTTAGGGGTCAAACCCAACTGAGCAAATCCCATGCCATCTTTTAAGGTGTTTCCCCCATTCTTATATTTCCAATGATTCAAATGGGGAGTCAAAAGGAGCTATGGTACAAAAGTTATGGCTCCCAAAAGTTCTACCACCAATTAGTGTAGAACCATCACTTAAATTGTCACCTAAAATATTACTTGGATCATTCCTCCCTCCTTGAGAAGCAATCATCCCCATTTCATCAAGATTTATCATCAAGTGTGGTAGTTGTATTTTGATTTGATTCTCGATGCATACTTGGAATGGACTGTGTTTTGTGGAGTTGTGCAGGGCCCAGTTATTCACCATTTCTATCTAACCATTAGTCCATGGATGAAAGGCCATAAAATTCTTTAGCTTGGTATTTATTTTCTTCTATTATTATGTTATTTGTGTAGTCAGGGCTATAACATTAACCGTTTTGGATTCTCGTGTCTTGACCACCATGAGAATGAATTTCTTGGCACTAATTAGGGAGATAGATGTAGAAGGTGGTACCTCTGGTACCTTGTAACACCATGTTTCAAGAGTTAGGGTGATATTTCAAGTTCTTGATTCATATATGCCATGTTGATCATACATGAATGGTTGAATAAAGTGTACATCACAAACATCAAGATTGACCACATCACATAAGACCTCATCTTGGAAAGGTTTTATTGCATATGAGAGAAGAAGTTGGTGGGTGACACAAAGATTTCTCCCTAAACTCAACCATCCAATACTATATGGCTTTGGGTGAGGATTCATAGACAAATTTAGGATTTTCACAACATTAGAAAAGACTAAATTCTTGACTCTCACTATAAAGAATGAAATGTAGAGGCTTACCTTTCACCCATAACTTAGAGTGAAACAACCTTTCCTTATTATTTGGTCTCTCCTCGTGGGTCTGTGATGAAGCAACGATGGCATCAGGCTCAACATATACAATCTCTTCTTCATCCTCTTTAATTGTAAGGTGTGTATGAGGTAGAGCAGTGGATGCTAAGGATTATGACTCAGAAAGTAGGGATTTGATGGCTCAACATTTTTCTTTGGATTACATTCTATATTTATGGTAATCACACCATTTCCTAGTCTTTCCTTCCTTTTGCTTCCAATTTTGGCCTCAAGTTTTACCTTCTTTGTCACTTTTCCATTTTGTGGGTTGACTCTTTGTATTCATTCTTCCATGCTTTTGATCAATCTTCACCATGAACTTGTTCACCTCACTGAAGCTTTCCAAATTGAAGAGTTCCATCTCCCCCCATATATACCATTATATTCCACCATGATATTTAAGAACCTTATGTTTTTTATTTTCTTGGATTCCAAATCTTTTAGATGAGAATGAAAAATGTTAGTGTAATCTTGAACAGACTATTCTTTCCCTTGGAAAAGTTGTTTCCACTCTATATACAAATCATCAGATGCTCCAATAGGGTAGTATTCTTCCTTTATAGCTTTTATGAAATCATCCCAAGTAGGTTCCACCTCAAGGACAATATAATCTATACCGAATCTCTTCTTGTACACTTCCCACCAATTTTTGATAGGCAATGATGCTTTCAAAAGAGCAAAAGTGATCTTCTATGTATGTGTAAATTTATTTACAGAAATATAGGAAGACAATTGATCTAACCAATTTTCTACTACATTAGCATTGATTTTTCCTTCAAATGTAGGGATATCAAAATTCACCTAAACCTTGAAGGGTGTTGGGGTACTGAAAGGATGTGGGGGTGTAGGTGAGGAGCTAGATTTTTTCATCAAGATTTGTTGGAGAATTTGGGTGAATTATTGTAGCATATACTCTTGTTGTTGTTGGAGGTATTCATTCACTATTTCATTTAAAGATTCATATGTCTTAGTGTTGTCCACCATTTGAGGTCATTTGGAGTGAATAGGTGGATAGTTCAGAATCTCAATTATTTTCCACCCAAGCTTCTTGTAGCATGACCTCATCCTCGGGATCATACACTCTTAAAACAAACAAATCTAATACCAATGATCCATAACTTATAAGCTTTGGTTGAGAGATAATTCAAGAAACAAGAACAACATAATTTTAATAATACAATCTCTGAGAAGAGATGTTTCATTGATCAAATTTTTAGACCCAAACATATGTCTATCTCTAAGAAGAGATGTCTGATTTTCATTTCAGGTTACATCTTCATTTATACACATTTTTTAAGGTAGGAGGAGGATGTGGTAGGTCACCAATATTGAGGGATATTAAGTGGTTTGACTTCCATGATTTATCATAATACAAAATTGAGGAATTACTATTTTTAAAAACTAACTATTTTTAGATTGCACTACTAAAATTGAAATTTGGGGCACTTCTATTTGGTTTTCTAGAGTCAAAACCCATTAAGTGAAACTCATGCCATCTTATGGTGTTTCCCTCATTCTTATATTTCTAATCATTCAAATGTTGAGTCAAATAGAGCTATGGTGCAAAAGTTATGGCTCCCAGAAGTTCTGCCACCAATTGGGGTAGAACAGTTGCCTAAATTGTCACCTAAAATATTGCTTAGATCATATAACTATATGGTTAATATGGTAAATCTATATTTTTTAAAATATTATGTTAGATATATTGTTATATATTATAAAAATATATCATATTTATGTTTTCACTATTATAGGAGGTTTTTTATGTGAGAGAATATTGGAGAGTTGTTATAGGAAATATTCCTATTTGTATGATGTATTAGAATGAATTATTGAGTGTATAGATTATAGATTGAGAAATAATATTATTTCATGTTTAAAATACTTATATCTATGTGATCAGCTTCATTTCTCTGTGCATGAATTAATTTTTGTGTGTCTGGGTCTCTGAATTCACAACAGTGGTATCAGAGTGGGCATTTATTTGAGTAGCTATGGGTTTGTGAAAGTATGTGAGGGGAATTTGCTTGGCACTTTGTCATGGTGTATGGTACTCTATGGAAGAATAGGTCTAGCAATATATTTTATTTTATTTTTTTAGAATAAGTAGAGGATCATATTTTTATAATATTTTAAACATTTAAGGAAAGTAATCTCTGCTACTAGCTAAGAACCTAGAGGAAGATGTGATCTGAAATAAAAAAGATAATCAAAGATATATTCATTCATAATGCATTTGTAATTCTATCTTATAAAATATAAATCAGGTGGTGTAAAAGTTATAAATGGCATGATAAAATTTGGAACAGATTTGAATTTATAGGAAGTTTGGATGCTTGTTGTCTGAATCCTGATCACCCTCCATTCAGCTATCTTTTATTAGCATCATCATTTACATGAGTTCAAAATGCCTCATGCACAAATAAAGTGACACAAATATTTCCAAATTTGTAGTCTTCTTGCTGGGCTTCTCTACCTGTATTCTACCCATGTGTAGTTTCCATGTAGATGCTTCATACAATGCCATCCACGTCTTCCCTCCACTAGTGAAAATCTTCTATTCAATGCATATCTTGAAGTTGTGAAATCACTAGTTGGCTCAAATCATTTAGTTTATTTATAAGTGGTATTTAGTGTTTAATGCATTTAATAAGTTATAGATATGTCTTCAGTTTAGTTTAGTCAAGTTATTTTTTAGTTTTGAGTCCATTATTAGAAGTCATTTTAGTTTTTCTATGTCAATATTGTTAAAAATAGGTGAATATTAGATTTTTTAACTTGTAGTTTTTATCATATAGTTTTTTGATAAAAATTAATAGTTAATTAATTTTTAGTTATCATTTTAAAACTATCAAAAAAGTCTCATTTTTTATTTTAGTGTTTAGAGTCATCATAGTGAAAATAAAAAATGTCCGTAAAAATGTTAATAAAATTCATTTTTGTCAAAAAGAGTCAAAGTCATAAAAAAGTCAGAGTCATTATCAAAAAATTGTTAAAATAAAAAAATAAAAAATCTTATGGATGCATTATCTTTTGTATGCAACGTTCACATTGTCGGGGGGGGGGGGGGGGGTGTGGGGGGGTGCAGGGGGGTGGGGGCACGAGGGATTTCCCTTGGAAAAATCATGAACTAGAGCTTCATAGACACATCTAATAAGTAATTAGATTCATGCACTAAATGTTGGAGGATACACGAAGGAAGGAGGTCTTTCAATGAACTCTTGTTAGCCACCAATGATGGGGCCACACAAATGATGTGGTGACATGTGTGGTGTGTTGTTTTTAATTATTTTTCAATATGGTGTTATTTTATTATTTTTGTTGTATGTTTGAAAATAAGAGTAGAAGAATAATACATGTTTATGATTTGTAATTTGTGTGAAAATTACAAACATGATTCCCTGAGGTGAAGACATTTTCAAAAGACAAAAGCACCAATGTAAGTTAATTCATGGATCTTGAAAAGGTTTGTGGTAGAGATCCAAAAAACCACTAGGAGATGAACAATGTTTTGGAAATAGTTAGGAGAGTAGCTACTGCTAAGATCCCATGACTTATTTATTTCTTTATGGAGATGACCCATAATAACACATCCATTATGGTCACGTAATATAAATTTAGGATGTGTTCTTTCACATATAGTGGTCATGTGTGGAAAGATTGCATCAGTAGTTTGTAGACCTATGAGTATGTGATGGCATACAATTCTATTTGTGCCAATTCTTGGAGGTAGATGATGTTCTTATTAATTTCAAGGTTTTTGATAAACCTGTAAAACCATGAGAGGAGTGAGGCTCTCTTTATCAAGGTCATGATCCAAATAGGGCATGTTACAGGAGGTGATCATAATACAAATAAGAGTGTGAATGTTTTTGCACCATGTAAAAACTATGGGGGGAGAATGTTAAGATTTTAGCTTTTACATTGAGTAAATTTAGGTATTTATGAAATGGTAAATAGTTTGATTGATTTAACAAAAGGTAAATATTTGTTACTAGGTTGTTATAATTGTATAGTAAATACGATAAATCTGTATTGTTTAGAATATTATGTTTTTAGATATATTGTTATATATTATAATAATATAACATATTTAGGTTTGAACTATTATAGGATGTTTTATAGGTGAGAGAATATTGGAGAGTTGTTATAGGAAATAGTCCTATACATATGATGTCTTAGAATGAATTATTGAGTGTAATGATTATAGAGTGAAAAATAATATTATTTATATTAAAAAAAACTCTCTCCGTGTGATCAGCTTCATTTCTCTGTGCATGAATTAATTTATGTGTGTATGGCTTTCTAAATTTGCAATAGCTTCATGATTAAAGGAATGACCAAGCATGTAGGAGACGATAAATTTATTAAGCCCTCTACAAGATTCATGGGAATGACCAATGTCATCATGGAACCAATTAAAATTGATTAATGTCATACCATTTAAGAGGATTATTAGGATAAGTAAAATGTTTAGAGGGTGGTAAAAATTGTTTCATTTACTACACAATGAGTGGTATGTGAGAAGATAGGGGAGTGTCAGTGTTAGCAACTCCTAGTTTATTTTGAGGAGTATTTCAAGTGATAGCATTGGTATAAGTTTGAAAATATCCTTTAAGGAATTTGGTATTATTTTCAAATTTCTTCATGAGAAAGTCTTGTGGTTTAGTTTGGTCAATATCTTTGTTAAGTGCTTAGGGAGTAGAAGTTTAAACCTTATATTGAAGAGGAATTAAATCAATTATAAATAATTTAAACAAATTTTCATCAGTAATGTTATGGTCAACTTTATGGGCCATATATATTCATCATTTGATAAAATCATGAGCTAATTCAGTGGGAGATTGCCTAGCATGGATAAAGTGGCTAAGATAATTTTTGAGAAGATCATTATGTTGAAAATATTTAAGTAAAGGATTGACTAAATCCTTAAGTTTACAAATTGAATGTTGGGGAAGTTGGTTGTACCATTATAATACATCACTTGTGAAGGTTTTAACCAAAATTTTAGTTTTGGCTAAAGTATTAGATTGGATCCACTCTTTATAAAGATTGCCAAAGGCTTTGAGAAGGGATGAAGGTTCTTTAGTCCCATCATACTTGATAGTTAGAGATATATTTCCAATATCATTAGACACATTGAAAGGATCTAAAATATAATTTTGGATATTTTGAATCATTTTTTTATTCATAACAGGTTGAGGAATAACATTTCCTAAGGCATTTCTAAGAGGTGGAGAAATAAAATTGGATTGGATTGAGGGTTGAGAGCTAGAGGTTGATTAGGAATATTGATCAAATGATGTTGTAGTTGCATCATTTGAGAGGTGTTAGAAGTTTGCATTATGCTCATTTGTTGTATAAATTATGCAAGAAGTTGAGTCATATCAATTGGTGGGTTGGTGGCTATAGGAGAACTCCCCAAATTGGTATTAAGGGGAGGGTTATTAAAATATAGACTATTAGTGGGATTGTTGGATAGAATTATGTCAATTAATCCCACATTATGTTGAAAGGTTTGAAGATGATAATTATCTTGATAAGTACAAAATGGATTGGATCTTCCTATTTCATCTTGAGGTGTGATTTGAACCATGTTACAATCCATAAATGAAGGAGGGGAAGAGGTGCTCCAAGAGTGAGGGTTCTATTGGGATGAAAAAAGAGGGAGAAATGAACATCCCATAGATTATCTAAATGGATTCAAGTTATCTAAGAATTTTTTTATAGGGGACATCATGATGACTCGAGAAAAATGAAAAAATGCTAAGGAGATAAAAATAGAGAACTAAGTCAAATAGACTAGATAGAAGTAAGAGTATAGAGTCGATTGGGTCAACTTAGTGATAAAAACTAAAGAAAATAGAGTCTCATAAAAATATATATTTAATTGGGTCAACCTATTACCATAATTTAGCTAGTAAAAAGAGATATAGAGTTGACTAGGTTGACTTAGTACTGCAAGCAGAAAGAAAAATAGCCTGTAAGAGACTATGTCGAATAGATCAACAATGTACTAAAAATAAGGAAAGATTTTGTAATATACTTGAGATCAAGAAATGGAAGTAAGTAGATAATAAATTGGGGCAATGAGAATGATCCAATTGAGGCATATAGTACAAAACTTTGCACCATATCTAGCCAATGTAAGTTTTTACAATACAACATATAATGAGCAAAGAGAAAGTAGTCAACTAAAAATAAATGCTAAGTGGTCATATTGAATGTTTTTATATTATTATAAAGTGTTATTTAAATTATGATAGGGAATTTGGATGAAGTGGGGAACTAGAAAACAATCTATGGATGATTTTAGGATGTTTAGGCCGAAAGGGATCTATGCTGGAAATGGTACTAGCTTGGTATTGGGGCTTACCCCTCACTTCACAATCCTATAATGATAAGGGTGTTAGGTGATTTACCAATATATACCATTAACCATGTGTTTATACTTAGCCAAAAAACTAAGTTGGCTTCCACCTTGGTGATGAAATCTAATTAGGTAGGCCTTGGATAGACAAATGTTTAAATGCATTTTGAAATTATGTGATTTGGTAGTGGTGCAAGAAATAGTAAAATAGTGAAAATAAATAGTATATTGAAAAAACCACCTAATTAGACTATGTGATCTACTCCAAGCATGCAGACAACTGAAAGTGAAAGTGTGAAGTAATTACTAGCATATAGTTGTTAATTTCCAATTTAAAACATAGTAAAGAGTCTGTTCAGATGATAGTGTATGTAAATGTTATAGAATAGATTCAATAGTGTCACTAATATAGTACATAAGCCAGAGTTCTTAAGAACTAAGTCAACCAAGTAGACCTAGTCTTTCAGATAGAATATAAAATATAGAACTAGGTCGACTAGGTCAACTTAGTTTATTGTTGATTGTAATATTAAAATTTATAAACTTTGTAAAACAAAACTATAAGGAAGAACTAAATTTAAAGAGAGTGAGAGAAATGTACCTTGGTTGGAATATGTTGGGGACTATGAGATTTTTATTGAAGCACCTTGAATGTTTCTTTTAAGTCTTTCCAACTGTGTCAACTGAGTTGACCTATTTCTACAATTCCCTATTTGCTAAATCCTGTTAATATGACTATACTAGCCTAGTCAACTTGGTTTGTTATTTAAAAGTTGACTATGATACTAAGTCAACCTATTCGACCTAGTTTACTATTCTAGAGCTGAATAAGAGACTAAGATGACTTGTTCGACATAGTCTACTATCTAGAAATGAATAAGAGTATTGTGTCGACCTATTTGATCCAATAACCTATATCTGATGAAGACCTACATAGAAAGAATAGAGTCATTTTGATGTGACTGTGTGTTAAACCTACACATAGAATTTAGAAACTATAGTGGCCTTATTGACCTATTATTTCAAATATAAAGATAATAAAAAAAATTATAAAAAAACATGAAAAAAAACCTGCAAGGTTTAAATTCATGTCAGGTTCACTAGAATATATGCAATCATAATTACATCAGATCTATAAATAAATCCTAGCTCAAAGAAGATAGATCCTACTTATACTTTCGATTGGGGATACGTTAGATAATTGAGAACATGAACAATATGGATCCAATATATTTGATTAGGGGATCTCTTACCATAATAATAATACCAAGGAAGATTCCAAAGCCTCTAGTCAAGAAAAACTATGCAATAACCCCAGGTCTTATGTTTTCATATTCACTATACTAATAACAAGTAAACTAAATAAATATAATCTATTTCTCACCAAAGCTTGTGGCACAAAGTGGGGGTTAGTAAATAAATGAAAATAAACATGCATAAGATAATCCTAATTAAGCTATGTATAGGTAAGACCCTAATGCATGGATAAGAAGATTAATATTATTCAAAATTCATTATTTATGCTACTTATATATACTAAATAGAGGGGAAAAGTTAGAGATACATATTTTGAAGATGAACCCTTTAAGACTCAATCTCTCTCTTGGCCAAAGGGGCTTAACAAGAGATTGTTGTGGCTTGTAAGGATCACTAAGAAAGTCTAAAGCATCCAAGACTTCTGTACAAGACTAAAATATCAAAGTAGAAGCCTTAAGTTAAGACTCCTCAAGTAGAATGGTGGAAGATAAGATTGTAAATAAGTGCAAATAAATAATAACTCTTGATGTCTCTATAATAATGATGAAATGGATGTGTTTATATAGGTGCATATAACCCTAAACCCTTCTAAAAGTTGAGGCTAATAGGGTTGACCCAATCTACCTAGTATCATTATTGAAAAAAAATCACTAGATCATGGGATAGGTTGGCCAAGAGTTGACCTAGACCCTAAATAAATTTCACCCATAAGAATACAAGGTCGACCTAGTTTACCTAGTCATATAAACTATTAAAAGGGGTTTTAGGTTAGGAAAAAGGATACAAAAGGTGGTAAAATATTAGAGGAGTGTGAAAAAGAAGAGATGAAGCTTAGGATAATGTTTTTAAGATCTATTTGTATTGGTAATAAGTGGAAATGAGGACAACAAACCTGCAAATCACCAATAGTCTACCCACCCATTTCTCAGTGCACCCCTTAAGGCATGCACTCAGAGAGATTAAGACTCGACAGGGTCCTAAAAGATAGAAATCACCAATATTTGATAAAGTTTTAAAATATTGTGTGTACATATTCCACCCATTTTCAATCTCAAAACCATCTCCAAGACTTCGGTATAGGTGCGTTAGGTCTCATAGGAAATCTTGATAGCAAGTTTGCTCAATACTAGGTGTATTGAACCTTCCAAATGATATTGAAATCACTATAGACCTTCTTCATGATTATTTATAATCATCCTCCCCTAAATGTTTTTAGGTCATAAGTGGTTTCAAATTATCCCACTAGGTCTTACTTAGTCAAACTTTATGAGAATCCATTAAAACTACATTTGTATGTATGCAATAGTCATTTTTAGGACAAATTTATTACAACATTACATCACACATGACAAAATAGTGACTAAATAAAGTGAAAAATGGTGTGTAGAGACTATCCAAGGTTTTATATTCCATACCAATCTATTAGAGGCATTTATAAGACTAATCTTCTCTATCAGGTCTCTTGCAGGGTTTTAGGCAAGTTTTAGGTGTTCAACCTTCTTAAGGATAGTTCATAGAGATGAGGCCTCCAATTAACTAATTAATGCCATAATTTTTGAGTGTTTAGATTCCCATAATTTTTTAAATATATTTTGGTCCCATGCATTTCCTTTTGTAAGTTCTATGCATAGTTTTAGGCCTTATAGAGCTTCAAACAAGGTGATATGAGGGTTTTGGGGGTGGTCTCACTTCTTAAGCATTGTTCATAAAGCTGTAGGATTTAGTAAAAAAATAATTAAAATATTAACATTTTATTAACCTTATAAATCTCTGACATCATGCTTAGGATTCCATGAAAACTCTCATGTTAGTTCTTAACTTATAAAGATAGCCTCTCAGCATTAAAGGACTGTGTAAGGTCTGAGAAAGAGTTTTAGTCCTAAAAGCATTAAAAATGAGTGTTATTGGTTATAAATAAACCCAATGGGTATGGAATAAACTATTACATGTATCTGAATTTTTTTCTAATGGTTCTTTCTCTCCAATTTGTCTTGAAACTTGGCATGCTTATACATAGGGTTTGTAGGCATATTAGTGCTTTTAAACCTAATGGTCATGTTTAATCATCTTATTAATAAAGAAAGGAGTTAAAAAATACATTTAATATTCCAAAAAGGTCTTATCCATCTCTTTAGGATATAAAATATTGAATACACTTATAAAAATATAAGATTCTTTACCCACAAACTTGTAGGTGCACATTTGGCTTATAGGTCTGTGTTTAGGTCTCTTGATTACAAATATGAAGTTATATATCTTCACATTTTCACTCTAGTGGTTTTTAATGATTATATAATGTGAATCATGATTTTATTTACCATCTAAAAACCTCAAAACTTCTATTTGACATTCCGCATATGGCATTTGATCACACTATTTACAAACAGGCTGTAGGTGCTTACTAAGTTTTCTCTTTAATTGTAGATCACCAAATTGAGTTATTTGAGTTGGTATATCATTCATGAAGTAATTTTAATTAATTAACCTTTAAATAACATCTATTTTTTATCCTTATAATATTATTAAATCCTCAAATAGCCATCACAAGCATGCTTTCACTCCTACTCCCTACTAAAGGCATGTAGGCAATCTTTTACACCAAACCCTTCATTTTACTTTATTTTACCCTTTTTGAGCCTAATTGAATAATTATTAACTATTATAGAAAGATAAAATAAGTTTTTAGATCCTTTTATCTCACTCTAATAAGCTAAAATTGTTTGGATCTTTCCCTTAAGACCTTCATAGTCCTTCCTTTAGACTCACACAGTCCACTTGAGTTGCAAGGTGAGTTGAATCTAAGTATTCCTAGGTGTTAAAGATGCTTTGAAAATTTTGGTAATAGGAAATAGGACATAATAACATTTTTAAAAATACCATGTACATTTTTCATGAGTATCTATTAATTTTAATGGTGACCTACATGTTTGCAGACATGTAGGTTCATAAACTCTCTCTGGATTAGGCTTGAAAAAGGGCCCTTGAATATTGAATCCAATTATTTTATACTTGAAATAAATTTTATAATTATATTCATAGTTATATGAAGATTTTAAATTCTTTCAAGAGTCATAGACAATGAAAACACATTCATGTTTGACAAATTTTCATCCATCATTGATGCATTTTTCAACTAGAACAACTTACATGCAAAACTATCTATTTTATTTAAAGTTCATTGATCCAATGATATATTTATAGGTATGAAATATATTTATGAGATTTAATAAAATTATAAACACCTCATTTCAATCTTTACATGTAACAAGTAACCTCATAGCTCTTGTAAACATGACTACCTTATTCAAACTTAGTGAACCAAGGCGATTTGATACTACTCTAGACATGGCCATGAGAAACCTTGATATAAAATGATATTTTATGGGTAGAGGAGTGTTAAATATACCCTAAAAAATCATACTCATGAATTTAATTATCTTTAGAACCCTGAATTTGGAGAAAACCAACCATGATGGGGTTTTGAGTCCTTCTTTTGCACCTTAACTTCTTAATGATTGTTCATAAAGTTAAGAAGATTAAATAGACAACCAATGAAATAAAGTGGAAAGGAATTAGGGTCACCTCCTATGTCCAAGATATTTTTTTCCAAATTTCTTTCTCTTAAGAGTATCATCGACAAATCGATTGATTGTCTTGAGCTACCAAGAAACTTGATGGAGAAATGGAGTATATATTTGGCCTTGTTTGGCTCTACAACTCCTTCATATGCATGGATTTGGGTCTGAGAAGAGCATGGGGAGACATATAATATTTTTTACCTTTATCACCAATATAAAACCTCTTCAAAAGACCTAAAAAAAACATGATTTTATTAATATTCTACGTGTTCTAACCTTTGAAACTGCTAGAAATGGTGAACTAGGTGACGTTTCATCTTACCATGACTTGTATGGATGTGGAAGAGAGTGCCTAAATGTTCCAAACCTTTATTTTCCTATATATCTCTTAATTACTCCTAATTTATACATTGGAAAATGATGAATTCAATTAAAAATAGACTCCAATGTTTGAAATCAGTTATACAAGGCACTTAGAGGGTATGTATGGATAAGTAAAAGTATGATGTCACAACATAAGTGTTACATGACTTTTAAATACCATTATTAAAAGATATAAACTTCACATTTGCTTTCTAATATAAAGTATCATCTCAACCTCGGAATGCATAATGAGACTAAAGTAGATGAAATACCTTAATCTTATTAAAACTAGCTTAATATCTCCAAATTACTTGAAAAAAAATCTGATCAACTTATTAGCTTTGTTCTTTGGTCAGATAATTAGATTTAGACCATTGTCATCTTGGAAGGCATTGACCAAATTTGACTTTTAGGTCAAATTGGGGCACACCTAAGTAAAAAACTGATTTTTAGGTATTTTATGGGTCTAATACATATATAACAAGGTGTTTTATAGGTTAGTTAATGTCATTTAATGTTATACTAGCCTTGGTCCTTAGCCATTTTAGTCCTTTTAGTCATTTTGAGGTTAAAAAAAAAGAATTTAATGAGTTATATAGGTTTTTTGGGAAGTGTGAAAGTTAAAAAAGATGATTTCACATCACATTTGTCCCAATATGCCTTAATAAAATGACATAACTGAAAGGTGGTAGGCTCTCAGAAGAAAGGGCAATTGTCTTAAGGAAAAAGGTTATTTTGGCACTTGTACAGATCATGGGGCAGTGTGCCACATGGGATAAGGTTGTAATATTTATATTCAAATTCCCCAAGCTTAGTTACCCATTTTAAGTGTTTTGAAAGTGCCATTTTTGGACCAAAACTATTATACTCCTTTTCACTCTTCTTGGCAAGCAAAAGTAGTTTGTAGGTTTGTACTTCGTATGACCAACATAGGAGGTTTCAAATAGAATTATTTGGGGAGATTATATTATAATAAGAGACCTTAATTTAAATATAAATATTTTGAATAATTATATGTTGTGGTTCATGAACCATCCTCATAAATTTTATTATACTTTTCTACCTACCAATCTATGCACCCTATAGGTTATACCATGGTTTGAGAAATTCTATGCAAACTAGCTATTGATATTGGTTCCAGATATATTTGGATTACTTCTCTAATTATATCCATGTTTTTTTAATTATTTCAAGGAGTTTTGATATGATAAGCATCTCAAGTTGCAGGAGGGAGCACTTTTTTATGCAACAAGCAATTTTTTACCATTTAAAGGATTTTATTATTTTAATGGTGGTATTAAAGGGTGAATATGTTTTTTTTTACATTATTAGATGTTATATTGTTTACTCTAATCTCCTTTCCTAAGGAATCTCTCAATGGAATCATAGTCATATGCAAGAAAACATAGTTGTGCAGCCATGAAGGTACGTTGCAAGCATCCTTACAAGGGAGTATCACATTGAATATGGGTTTTGGTAATTTGTTTCAAGATATCCATGATGAAAATTATCCTTTAAATAAATGTTAAAGAGTCTAAATCTACCCCATGAGATCAAAACATACACATTTTTCATACTCAACATGATACATATACATGAAAACATGCACCTAAAGGTGCCCTCACGGAACCAAGAATGTTAAAAATTAAGTTTGGATCTAATAAAAGTATTTTTTTAATATAAATTATATATTTTCAAGAATTATAATAGTAATACAACTCATAAAAAATAAAGGCAATGTGCACTTCCTGCATTTCCCATCTACTGCCTGCAATGTGGAGTTTTCACCTACAAACGACTTGGACAAAGAATAGAGAACTCCTTCTGGGATGTTAAAACACGTGATAGAATCCTTCTTGAGGTAATCGTAGGATGATAAAATCATGACATACTTTTTGGAATTTATAGATGGATAAACCAAGTTGAAAACCACCTCCAAGGATGTTGACTAAGTTTTAGGCCCTTTGTCTCGAAAAGAGCAAAATAGAGATCCTTGATGTTTTGTTGAAATCCTACAAGGTTTCATTTTCATTTTAAGAATCCTATTATGTTAATTATATATAATCTACATAGGTATTTCACGTTGAAAATGATAAAGGATATAAGATTGTTATAAAGTGGTCCTTAAGGGTCCTAAAGATGCTCTCAAAATCACTAAGAGTAGGCAGTGTCATTTCCATTTCTAAGCTAAAAGGAGACCTCTGTCACCCTAAGGTTACAAATTATGCCTTTACACAATGGAATAATGTCTTAAAATTATTTTAAAGGGTAATTTTAACCTAATATATCATCAAATAGACTCATATACTGTCTCTTAGACCCCTATATTCATCTACAGGTGTGTTTATTACTAGAATTACCAACCTACAACCAATTGTAAGAGCACACGATCCATAGTAAGGGTTTGGATATAAATAAACCAATGTTGGTATGATGATAAATTATAATAAAGAGCTTAGAGAAGTTATAAGGAATTCTTGGCAAATGTTTCAAAGGTAATGGTGGTCCAAAAGTTCTTTTAACCTTAGAAAAGTCAACTACTATTGACTGTGACACAAGCAGTAAACATACATGAGTAATGTTTAAGAATTGGCATACATAGGGGATGATTAAATTGACATAAAAAAAGAATAAAATGTATCAAAATAATCTCAAGATGTTTCTATTGGATTTTTATCATGATTTTTGAGGATAAAAACCATTTATTGGATCCCCTACAGTCACATGTAGGTGACTATAGGTAGACAACCAACTGAGAAATGTGTCTAAGGGGTGGTTTTATCTAAGTAGAAGAATGAATAAGAGTAAAAAAAATATAAAAATAATCTATGGTAGGTAGAAGATGTTTTGAACATGATTTTAAAGTCTAATCATGCACATACACCTATAGGTACACTCCAAAAAAGCAAACAACATAGTCAAGAATAAGAAACTCAGTCTTGTGAATTTAAGAATATGGAGAGTGATTGAGGGGTTAGAGTTTTATAATTGAGATTGGAAAAACTATATAATGTCAATTAAAACATACATATGTTTTTTCATAGTGGATTTAGAACATGGAAAAGGCTCAAACAAGCAAAGACATAGTCCATAGTCTTAAACCCTGCTGCCAATTTTTCCACACAAGTAATTTGTTTTGGTTTTAGAAGAGATTTGAGGGTCAATTGGATAGAAAATAGCTGATTTTTTGTGTTGTTAATCCTTTAAAATTTTATAATTTCCTCTAATATTCACATTTTTCTAGGGAAATAGGGGAGTTCCCTTTATTTTGTCTCAGACAGAATGCACTCCCCTTATGCACAAGCTGATAGGTTTTGAGGAATTAGAATGGCCAGGTGAGTTGGAGGTTGGTTAGACATATAAATAAGGATTTAAATTTTTTTAAACAATTTAACCAACATGAAAGTCCTTATTAATAATGATGAAACCTAATAAGGGGACCAAACCATCAAGAGTTGCAAACAGGCCTAAGGGCAGGGTTTTGGCCTAGAATCCAAACAAGAGATCATCTTAACTCATAGATATAAGTGACATATATAATTAATTATATCAAGTTTTTGGTTTAATATTAAAGGTTTTTGAAATATTTTTATGTAGAGTAACCATCAATAACTCATGTTGGAATTTAAGGTGTAAACAGGCCTACTAGGCATGACTAGGTCTATATTGCAAAGAAGGGGTAAAATTCATAAATAACCTTAGATAATCAGTAAAATGGATTATAAAATAATATCTGGGTCATAATAGAAATTTTAAGTCTTGTGTAATGAAATTAAAACCATATAAAATCCACTTTTAGGGTTTAGAATAACTTAAGCCTGTTAGATTGGAGAAAGAGCTTGATAGGACAAGTTTGAACACTCATATCTCTTTTGATGATTTGAATGGGATAAAAATAGGTTTATAGGAGTCATAATAGGTCTTTAAAAACCTATTTTTGTAATTTTTATACAAATCTAATGTCAAACATTTATGAATGAACCTTAAAAAGTTAAACTGCTCAAAACCCTTGCTAAACCCTTACAAGGACCAATTTATGGAAATGGAGTTGGAAAGATACCATAATGGGATATTTTTATCAAGATGATTATTTTAAATTTTATATTAATATTTCAATATCCCTCCCATATTTTTGAGTTTTACAAAACTATATGGATGGGGTGAGAACTAGGGTTTTCTCAACTGTTTTGTGTGTTTTATATGCTATAGGATGTTTCAAGAGGTGAAAATAAAACATAAGAAAACATTATGACTTAATATGACTCAAAATATAAATTTATTGCATTAAAAAAACTTCTAATTTCCTCAATTGACTACTTCATCTTAGCCAGTCAAAACTGGCATAGTAGACAAGCTATTGAGAAGAGTGGAAAAATTCAAGTAGGGTGATTTTAAGGTGTCTCTAATGATTCTAAGGCCATGGAGGTTCTTTAAATTTTTCATTAACTCCATCCCATGAATTTTAATGAATAAATAATGCCAATTTTTAGGCCAAGTGTGTAGGGTGCATGATAGAGGAGTTTTGTTGACAACAGATGATGATATTTCTTGTTGAGATGATTCCAGAGGACCAGAACTAAAACCAATGCATGGAGAGGCATGAATAAGAAACTTACCATTATTTAAAATCATTATACCTATCTATAATAATTTTTGGGATGTTAAAATAGGTCCAAATCATGAAGGTAGTTTTTTGAGCCAAAATAAGGAGTTTTATGCCACTTTGCAAGAGTTTGATGACCTGGATATACACTTGTGATTCCTGACCTTACATGGTTCATCCCATATCCTATTATAATTCACAATTAAATAATTTTATAATCTTGATAGGTATCCTTGTGAAACTTGGACTTCTCTCTTCTCCTCTCTCTCTCAAGTTCTATAAAAACTAGACATTTTGGCCATTGTAACTTATGCTCCTCCTGAGTATGGAAAATCCCTAATAATTTTCATACCATTTTATCAATAATTATACTGATTATTATCTCTTCATGATTTTTCATAAGTGTGTTTTACTTGGATGATGACTATTTCTTAGTGAAGACTATGGATTCCCTAACATGTTGTCTCATTCTTTCACCCTATTTTTAGTTGAAAATATTATTCTTGTAAGGCATGTGAAGTGTTATAGGAAATTTCAATGATTTAGTGTGTTATTATATTCATTAGTGACATTAAATTCCTCTTGTCTAGTCCTCCTATCTTTGGACATTCATCCATAACCTCATAATGTAATATTGATGTGAGAAGATGAAGATTGGAGAACTGTATGTTCATTTTATCCCTTGATTTCATGTTTAACATGTAGCTTGTTGGAAGTCATCATATTATTTGGTGTATCATCTCCCTTATAATAGTTTGTTTCCAATTATCTCTTTCCCTCACCCCTCCCAAATTTTAGGTTAATTATAATCTAAAGTAGTACATCAAGGGAGATAACCCTATCTACAAATTCACCTCATCCTTAGGCTACCCAAAATCCTAGAGGTGTTTCCATTATTCCACTTGGATGAAGAGAGATTTGTTATCTCCTCAAAGGGTGTAAATCCAAATGACAATAGTTTTTGGCATGCCTAGTGGGACTCTTGGTCCAATAGGTTGGAAGAATTTTGGGCTTGTCTTTCAACAATCAACCTTTGGATGCATATATTCAATCATCAATGGTGACTTTGAAGCTATATCATCTGGTCAAACAACCTAGGTTATGCTTTGAATATTATTGGTAACATATTTCCTTGTGTTGTTGCTTTTAATGAATTTTTATGGCTAATTTTTATGTTAAGCACTGTTTAACACAAGTTGGTGAGACATTTAAAGTTTGTGACATTACCTATCAATATGAAAATTTTCTTAATTATCCCATTCATGAAGTGTATCACTCCTATACTCAACCTTCTCCATATCATGCTCCTAGTCAACCTAGTCACTTCTCAAGTCAATCTATCTCCACTTTCAAGAAAACACTCTTAGGCTATGAGAGGTATATGTTGGAGCTTGATACTATAATGGGATGTTGTCAAGAGGTTCCTAGTCATCTTATTCATAAGGTGAGAGATGAATTAGAGTTGGTCAAAAGAGAGTGGGAACCTATTGAGAGAGGAAATTGGAAAAGGCTCACAAGTGAGATACTTGATGTGAGTGGCCTAGTTTTTTGTTAGAGGATAGGCTAGGATTTAATGAAAGGAAACCTCACCAAACCTATAATCCTTCATATCCACTTACCTAAGATACCTATCAGCCATAATTTATCCCTACTCATGAGCCCAATCAAGGATATCAAAATCATCCTATCCCAATCAGTTGGAAGAGAGACTTGAAAGGATAAACCTTATTTTTGAAGATAATATTGATACAAAATTTGAGTTGGCCAATATTCATATGAATAAGTCCATGTTATTAGCAAAGGAAGTGGAATTTAATCCCTCATTTCCCTATCACATTCCATCCCCACCTCCTCAAGGAAAGACTTATAATCCTAACATCCTTAGCTATAATAAGATAGTGGAGTCATAGGGAAAGAAAGAGGAGAAAAATCTTAACAAAGAGTGTGAAGTTGAGAATGATCTTGATCCCATAAAAAACCCTCCCACCCTTACCCAAGGAAATAATTCTAATCCTAACATCCTAAGATGGAGTGAGATAGTGGAATCATGGGGAAAGAAAGAGGATGTAATTTTGGTTGATAGAGAGTGTGAAGTTGTGAATGAAGTTGATTCTTTGCAAGTTCCTCCCACCATTCCTTAAGAAAATTCTTGTGTTCCATGTCATCCCTCTTGTTTTCCTTACATTTATGATGATTCCAATGAATTTAAAGAAAGACTTTTCTAAGATAACCTAGCCATGCAAATTAAAGAGTTAGAATCAAAGATGGGATTGTTGAGTCAAGGTGTGATGGAATTTTTAGACCCAAAAGAAGATCACATGCCTAAACACACCCCATATAACCTCCCTCAAGAGATTGATCAACATAAATCAGATATTAATGAAGTGATTTTTAAGTGGAAGGAAGATAATCAAGTTGTTTTAGCCCAAGGTCTTCCTCCCCTTCCTCAAGAGCTTCCAAAACAATCCCCTACATTATATTCACAATCATATTTTGAGTTTTATGTGCCACCTCCACAAACTAGTTCATCTTGTCTTCACCCTATCACCCTTTGAATTGATGGAAATGTGGCATGGGAACTTATATAAGATTAGTTGGTTGACAAAACATTAGAACTCTTGCTTGAATATGTTTGAAATATTGTCATTGATGTCAAAGGTCTAGCATTATTGGTGATAAAGGCCCTATTGAATTTAATAGTGTTTTTAATATTCATATCTTGGCTAATGTGTGTTAATATTTATTTAATATTAATGAATATATTTTTGGTTGTATATAAGTCAAAAGAGGGCCCTTAGATAAGTCAAAGAGTCACGGGTTAAAGATAAAAGAAGAATGGGACATATTTTCTTATGAAGAGTCATCTTGAGGAATTCCAAGAGTCACCAAGTGAAGACAAAAGAGGAAGGAAACAATTTCTCATGAAGGGACACTTTGGGGAATACAAAAAGTCATCAAGAAAAAGATAAAATAGGAAATGATGCTTTTGATTATGAAGGGTCACCATATGACTTTTCAAATGCAAGGATACAAAGGGTCATGCATGTTTGGTGCCATTTTCCATAAGGATTGAAGGGTCATAAAGGGTGAAGGCCAAAGGTAATTTGGAAAACCTTAAATAAAGGCCTGAGAAGTCATTTTTAATATGTAAGAGAGTGCATGGTTTGTATTTGTTTTTGAAGAGAGAAAAGTAGAAGATATTTTAGAGTTATTATCATTTTTTGAGTAATCAACATCGAGAGATAGTTGTGTTTTATACACAAGAGGAGTTGGTGTTCCTATGGGTTGGTGCAGCTGTGGGTTGGTGCTCACAAATAGTTTCTGTATTGGTGATCAACAAAGGGGTTGGTGCTCTTGCAAGTTGGTGCTTGTAAACTTTGTATTTTGAGTTGGTGCTCATTCATATACTTGAGATTTTTCTCCATAATTTTTCCCACTTTGAGTTTCCATGTAAAAATTTGGTGTCTCTCTCTCTCTTGTGTGGTGCAAATTATTATTTTAATTTTATTGCATATCTGGAATGTATGATTGAGTAGTTAAAAAAGAAATCAGATTGAATATAAGATATATGATATAATGATTCACCCCCCCTCTTAGTATATCTCATGCTTAACAATTGGTATCAGAGTAGGTTCCTTTTGAAAAAGTTTTAAAGCTTGAAGGAAGATCAAGAAAGTGCAATGGCTGGATCAGATGAAGGATTTTCTATAAATAAGGCACCTTTGTTTGATGGGATGAATTATGTTTTTTGGAGCATAAGGATGAAGACTTATTTGATGGCCCTTGGATTTGACATATGGTAAGTAGTGGTGGAGGAGTATGAAGAGCCACATACACTTGCAACTACTATGAAAAAAATAAGGCAAGTGAAAATAATTCTAAAGCTTTAAATGTTATTTTATGTCGTTTATGTGAATCATTTTTTTTAAAGTTATGCAATGTAAGTCTACTCATTAAACTTGGGTAAAACTCGAGAATATTTACAAAGGTGATGGAAAGGTTTAGTAAGCTAAACTTCAAACTTTAAGAAGATAGTTTGAGAGTTTGAAAATGGAAGAAGAAGAAAATATAACAAGTTATCTCTTATGGGTTGATTAAATAGTCAATCAGATTCAAGGTCTTGAAGAAAATTTAGAAGAGTTGATTGTGGTTCAAAAGGTTTTGATATCTCTACCATTGAGATAAAATGTGAAAGTTTTAGCAATTGAAGAGATAACGAATTTAGCAAAACTAAAGATGGATGAGCTTTATGGTATTCTTATGGCATATGAGATGTGGACTGAACAAGATAAACCCTCAAAGATAGAAGTGGATTTAAAGACATTAAATAAAGAGAAGGATAAAATTCAAGAATCAAGTGATAATTCTAGCGATGATGAAGATGACAATGGAGCTATATTCATTCACAAGCCAAAAAGGACACAGGTAAATATCAAGGAAAATAACCTTTTAAATGTTTTAATTATGGAAATATTGGACATTTTTCAGCTAAATGCCCAAATAAGGGTATTGACGACAATGAAGAAGGAAAATATACATGCAAGAATAATTTCAAAGGCAAATTCAAAAAGGGATTCGAGAAGAAGAGTTTGTATTCTAAATATCCTAGCTCAGTTGAAGATAGTGGTGTCAGTGAGTCAGAAGAAGAAGAGATTCTCTTCATGGCCAAACATGAAGATGCCTCTGCAAGAAAAAGTATAGATGATCAAGAAGAAGAAGAAGATGAAGCTAAAGTGAATCTAGAAGGAGAACTCATTTTTGCCTTAGAAGAGTTAAAAGCTCTTGGAATTAAGAATGGAAGATTAAAGCTCTAGATTGAGAAAAAATAAAAAATGAGCCAAAGGAAATAATTGAAGATCTACAAGTACACTTTGAAGAAGCCAAGAAGAATGAAGAAGATGTAATGGCACAGTTGAAAATAGTAAGTAAAGAATGTGAAAGGTATGTTATTGAAATTGCTTCTTTAAAATCAGATCTTGATAAAACAAATAAAGCAATCAATGATAAAGCAACCAATGATTAAAAATTTGAGAATAGTACTAATATATTGAATAAGATATTATAAAATCAAATATCAATGTCAGATATGACAAGTATTGGATTTCAAAAGGATAAAGAGGAGGTCACTACTTTCACAGATAAGGAAAAAAGAAAGAGCTATGCTGAAGCTCTTCCAAAAGAAGAAATAAAAAGGGAAGAAGTTAAGAATACAGAGGACATATCAAACAAAGAAGACTGGAGGGAAAAGAGCTAAAAAAGACAATCAAGTTAGAGATACAAAAATAGGTCATATTTTTATGGTTATTATTTTTATTTTAATGGATATGGTCATAATAAATTAGAATATCAAAAAAGAGCTAACCGTTTCAGAAATAAGGAGAAGGAAAGTCATGCAGAATCAAGTAGAAGCCACAACTCTTTTGCTCCTCTATCAGGCTTTTATAAAGAGGCCATAATATGTTACAAATGAAACAAATTTGGAAACATAGCTTGATATTGTAGAAGTGTGTATGAGTCAGTCAAGAAGGACTAGAGTTTGAAGGCTCCATTCATTAAGAAGAAAGTTTAGACAAGTTCTTGGCAAAAGAAATAACCTAAAAAATATATGTTAGTATAGACATCTTTGCATGCAATAAATGAATAACAACCATGGTTTATTGATAGTGGATGTTCAAGGCACATGACAAGAAACAAGAGCAAGTTCATAACCTTGAAGAAGATCAATGGTGGTACAATGAAATTTGGATACAATACTACTGCCAGAATTGCTAGAAAAGGTACATTAAGTTTGGATAATGGTAGAACTAAAACTAAAAATATTTTATATGTAGAAGGTCTTAATCATAGTCTTTTGAGTGTAATTCAAATGTGTGATCAAGGGCACACACTAAATTTTATGCAGAAAGTTTTGAAATTAGAAGAAAAGATTCAGATGTATTGGTTGCAGATGCTCAGGGAATAGGTAATAACTTGTTTATGCTATCAGACATCAAAAGTCAAAGATGTTGTTTGAGTCAGATTGAAAAAAGTTAGTTGTGGCATAAGAGAATGGGGAATTTTTTTTGATAATCTTGTCAACATTAGAAAAAAAAAATAGTCAAAAATCTTCCAAAGATTACAAAGCCATCTGACATGCTTTGTGAACCTTGTCAACATGGAAAGCAGGCTAGAAGGTGATTCAAAACAAAAGAGTACTCAACCACTTAGATGCTATAGATTGTTCACACTGACCTATGTTGACCTATGAGAACTCAAAGTACTCAAGATGAGAAATACTTCATGTTGTTTATTGATTATTTTTCACGTATGACTTGGGTAATGTTTCTAAAGAAAAAATTAGAAGCTTTTAGACATTTCAAAGCATTCAAAGCATTAGTTGAGAATGAAACCAGTTTGAATATTAAGTGTCTAAGATCAGATAGAGGAGGATAATTCATGTCAGATTAATTTATTGAGTTTTATGAAGATCATAGAATAAAGAGACATTATTCAGTAGCCAAAACTCCACAGCAAAATGGAGTAGTTAAACAGAAAAATAGAACAGTTCAAGAAATGGTGAGGACAATGCTAAATGAATCTAAGATAACAGATAAATATTGGAGAGAGGTAGTTGTTACAATAGTGCATATTAAGAATAGATCATTATTGAGAGTCAATAGTGACAAGACTCCTTATGAGCTATGGAAAGACAAACGAGCAACAGTTGATTATTTAAGAGTTTTTGGCAACAGATGCTTCATAAAGAGAATTGATGAAAAACTTGATAAGTTTGAATCTAGAGTAGATGAAGGTATATTTCCTAGTTATTCTTTCAAAAGTAAAGCTTATAAATTTTATGACAAAAGAACTAAGAAAATTGTTGAAAGTGCAAGTGTCAGGATATAAGAAGATGGAACAAAAAGAATTAGTGATCTAGTAGACATTCTTGAAATCATTGAAGAGGAAAGTTTTGAAGAATAAAATGAAGATGAGGGGAAGGAGAAAAAAGGTACCAAAACTCCATCCAAATATTTTAAAATAAATAATAATGAAATTGACATCATCGGGGACATAAATGAAGGAATTCGCACTAGAAGAATGATGGTAAGTGAATCTGAGCAAGTTAATTTCTCTCTATTATCCAAAATTTAACCTAGATTTTTTTCAAAACCTAGAGATGATAAGCATTGGGTTAAGGCTATGGATGAAGAATTAAATCAAATAGAAAAGAATGATACTTGGGAATTAGTGCCTAGACCAATAGATCATAATATGATAGAAACAAAATGGGTTTATAGAAATAAGTTGAATGAAAATGGAGAAGTGACCAAAAATAAAGCAAGATTAGTGTGTAAAAGATATGATCAGATTGAGGGAATATATTTTGAATAAAATTTTGCACCAGTGGCAAGATTAGAGGCTATTAGAATGTTTCTTGTATATGCAGTGTTTAAAATTTTCAAAGTGTTTCAAATAGATGTCAAATTTGCCTTCTTGAATGGGAATCTTGAAGAAGAGGTCTAAATTGAGTAGCTTGAGGGATTTATTCTCTCAAATGTTAGTAACCATGTATGTAGATTGAAGAAAGCATTGTATGGATTGAAACAAGCTCCCAGATCTTGGTATAGACTTGACAAGTACCTACAAGATCAAGGTTTCAAGAGAGGCTTTGATGATAGTAATCTCTACATCAAAATAGAAGGTGAGCATCAATTGATTGTTGTGGTATATGTTGATGATATCATTTTTGGAGGAAATATTGAAAAGATGACAAAATATTTTTTTGAGAAAATGCAAAAAGAATTTGAGATGTCTATGCTTGGAGAATTGTCATTTTTCTTAGGATTTCAAATATTTCAGTCAGATAAAGGAATTTTCATATCTCAAAGTAAATATACCAAGGAAATGTTGAATAAATTTGGCTTTAAGGATTGTACACTAGTTGGCACACTAATGTGTACATGAAATAAGGTGAGCAAGGTTGAAGATTCACTTGTTACAAATCAATCTTTGTATAGATTTATGATTGGTAGTCCTTTATATTTGACAACATCAAGGCTAGACATTATGGATGTAGTAGGTATGGTTGCAAGATATCAGTCATCTCTAAAAGATAGTCATGTTCAGTTGATGAAGAGAATATTTAGATATATCAAGGGGACACTGGATTATGAATTATGGTATTCCATAGGTAGAGGTTTCACTTTGGTTGCTTATATAGATTCAGATTGGGTAGGGTGCTTGGATGATAGAAAGAGTACAAGTGGAGGAGCTTTATTTCTTGGTGATAGCTTAGTATCATGGCTAAGTAAAAAGTAGAATTCAGTATCACTTTCTATAGCTGAAGTAAAATATATTTTAGTAGTATTGTGTTGTACTCAAGTGCTTTGGATGAAGCAAACTTTGGAATATATCAAGGCAAAGTATGATGAACCTATTTTTATTTTTTGTGATAACACAAGTGCTATAAATATTTCAAATAATCAAGTGATGCATTAAAGAAAAAAATATGTTCCCATTAGATATCATTTCTTGAGAGAGTAGGTTGTAGATTAATAGGTTAAGATATAATATATCAATACTACAGAGTAGATTAAAGATATTTTCACAAAGGCACTACCAAAAGAAACATTTGAGTATCTACGAGACAAGTTGGGAGTAATTTATTTTACTTCCTGCCATTGATGTTCAACATCAGTTGAGGGGGTGCTAAGTGTTAGCTCCAGGTAGGCCCTTTCCCATTGATGTCAAAGGGGGAGAATAATAATTATACTTATAGGTGTAGAAATAGGTACAGGGAATAGATAAAATTTGCTATAATAAGGGGGAGTCACTATATGTTTTTTAGGATGGAAGTATGTGCAAGTTTTAGGATGTGGTAGTTTTAGTTTGAGGTTTCCATCAATAATAAAGGGGAAGATTGTTTGAAATATTGTCATTGATGTCAACGGTCTAGCATTATTGGTGATAAAGGCCCCATTACATTTAATAGTGTTTTTAATATTTATATCTTGGCTAATGTGTGTTAATATTTATTTAATATTAATGAATATATTATTAGTTTCATATAAGTCAAAAGAGGGCTCTTAGAGAAGTCAAAGAGTCATGGGGTAAAGACAAAAGAAGACTAAGATGCAATTTCCTATGAAGAGTCATCTTGAGTAATTCCAAGAGACACCTAGTGAAGACAAAAGAGGAAGGGTGCAATTTCTCATGAAGGGAAACTTTGGGGAATACAAAAAGTCACCAAGATAAAGATAAAAGAGGAAAGGACACTTTTGCTTATGAAGGGTCACCATATGACTTTTCAAATGCAAGGATATGAAGGGTCATGCAAGTTTGGCACAATTTTCCATGAGGATTGAAGGGTCACAAAGGGTGAAGGCCAAAGGTCATTTGGAAAGCTATAAGTAAAGGCTTGAGAAGCCATTTGTAATATGAAAGAGAGTGCATGGTTTGTATTTGATTTTGAAGAGAGAAAAGCATAATATATTATAGAGTTCTATCCTTTTTTGAGTAAACAACATTGAGAGATAGTTGTGTTTTATACACAAGAGGGGTTGGTGCTCATGTGGGTTAGTGCTCACAAATAGTTGTTGTGTTGGTACTTGGTAAATGGGTTTGTGCTCTTGCAAGTTGGTGCTTGAGAAATTTGTATTTTGATTTGGTGCTCATTCATGTACTTGAGATTATTCTCCATGGTTTTTCCCACTTTGGGTTTCCACATAAAAATTTGATCTCTCTCTCTCTCTCTCTCTCTCTCTCTCTCTCTCTCTCTCTCTCTCTCTCATGTGGTGCAATTTATTATTTTAGTTTTATTGCATATCTTGAATGTATGATTGAGTGGTTAAAGAAAATAAATTAGATTAAATATATGATATACTGATTCACCCCCCCTCTTATTATATATCATGCTTAATAGAATAAAGTCTAGCTCCTTGGCAGCCTCATTGGACTAAGTCACATGACTTCAAAATCCCTAGTCTTGGAATCACAAAGAAGGAGAAATAAATGGAGGATATTGCAGCCCTTGAGAACCAAAGTCCTATTGTGGAAGCTGATTTGAAACTTGAGAGCCCTCAGGAGGTCCTAAATGATGAAAAAGAAGTGGTCTCTTGTGTTGAAATTTTTGATTGGGTTGATGAGGAAGAATGTTCTCCTTTTGCGAAAGAGGAAAAAATGATCATTAGCTCTTCCATAACTTTGCAAGATATTATGGATGGATAAGAAAAATATCCACACCAACCTTTGTATCACTTGATTTTAATCATTGGAGAAGGATATACTCTTATTCAAGGAGGTTTTGATCTGGTCCAAGGTGGAGAAGGCAACTTTGGCACTCAAGTAAGTATACAAAGCAAAAGCAACCTTTCAAATCTATCCTTTCAAGAGGCATATACATTTCATGATGATATGTTTGAAACCATCAAGATGGGATATCATCCTCTCAATTAGTTAAGAGAAACATATCAGATCTTAAAGGATGGAACAAGTTCCTATTGGCCTCAATCTTTTAAGGAATAAGAAATAACTCCTCTTGAAGCCATGCCTACCAAGAAGATACAAATTGATCATGAAATGAAGAGTGGGTAGTAGTATGACATATGAGAACATGTTCAAGATGAATATATATATATATATATATATATATATATAAATTGGAGACTTATTTTAAGATGACCTATTTTAGGATGACCTAATTGAGGGTAGATTAAGTGAAGTTCCAAGGAATATGTCTGGTCTACAAAGCATCTAATCTAAGGAGAAACATGATTGACAATATGTTTCATCTCACCATGAAGATGATTCAAGAAGTTTTCCTTTTAAACCTAGAAAGAAAGTATGTTTAGTTTCTAGTTGTGCATAATAGTTTTTTTTTTATTCCCCTAAGGGCTTTAAGCACATGTGTGTTGTTAATGTGTTTGTTGTGCTTGTATGTGTCCTTTATTTTGTGTGGTTGAGGTAATTAGTTATATTTTCTTGATCAAAACCTATTGTCAAAGTCATATTATTGTATTTTAGATTTAAAATTACTCCCTAAGCCTAATGGACTAATAAGGCTACTAGTCTAGTTAGCATATTAGACATGCTACCCCTATGAGTCACCAATTTGTTGACCAAATTTGACTTTTAGATCAAATTAGGGCACCCCTAGGTAAAAAATTGACTTTTAGGTGTTTTATGGGTCTAATAAATATGTCACAAGGTATTTTATAGGTTAATTAATGTCATTTAATGTTATACTAGCCTTGTTCCTTAGTCATTTTAGTCCTTTTAGTCATTTTGAGGTAAAAAGGGGAATTTAATGATTTTTATGGATTTATTTAGAAGTGTGAAGGTTAAAAAAAATGATTTCATCTCCCATGTGTCCTAAGAGGTATTAATCAATTGACATAAATGAAAGGTAGGAGATTCTTCAGAAGAAAGGGCAATTTTCTTGAGGAAAAAGGTGAGTTTGGCACTTGTACGACTCATGTGGAAGTGTGACACATGGGAGAAGGTTTTAATATGTATCTTAAAATTCTAAAATATAATTTATACATTATAAGTCTTTTGGAAGTGTAATTTCTTTCCCAAAACCATTCTTTTACTTTTTCACCTTTCTTGGCAAACAAAAGTAGTCTTCAAGTTTGTTCTTGGTACGACCAACAAAGGAGGTATTAGATCCAAAAATTTGGGGAGGTTTTATTACACTTAAAGAAATTAATTTATCTACAAATATTTTTAATAATGATGGCCTGTGCTTCATGAACCATCCTCATGAAGTTGACTGTAATTTTCTGCCTATTAATTTATACACCTTATATGTTTTACCTTGGTTTGAGAAATTCCATATAAACTAGCTGCTTATATTGTTTACAGATCACAATGTTTTACTTATCTAATTATATCCATGTTTTTTATTAGTTAAATGTGTTTTAATATTCTAATCATATCAAGTTGCATAAGGGGTCACTTTTCTATGCAATAGTTAATTTTCTCACCATTTGAAGGTTTTTTTTTTGATGGTGGTATTGGAGGGTGAATATGTTTTGGTTTACATGATTACATGTTATCTTGGTCACTTTAATCTCTCAATATAATTTTCCAAGGTATATCTCCTTGGAATCACAGTCATATGCAAGAAAACACAGTTGGGCAACCATGAAGGTACATTATAGGCATCCTTACAAGGGAATATCACATTGAATATGGGTTTTGGAAATTAGTTTAAAGATCTCCATGATGATAATAAGATTTTGTAAAATCGGTAAAGAGTCTAAGTCTACCTGATGAGATCAAAACATACACATTGTTCATACTCAACCTACTACTTATACATGAAAACATGCACCTACACGTGCCCTCACAGAACCAAACATGTTGAAAATTAATTTTGGAGCTGATCAAAGTTATTTTTAATATAAATGATATATTTTAAAGCATTGGGATATGAATATAACTCATAAATGATCAAAGGAAATGTGAACTCCATATATTTTCCATTCACTACCTGTAATGTGAAGTTTTCACCTACATGTGACTTGGATAGAGAACTGAGGACTCCTTTCAGGATGTTAAAACAAGTGATAGAATCCTTTTTGAGGTTTTGTTAGGATGAAAACATAATTATAGACTTTTTTGAAGTGATAGATGGCTAAACCAAGTTGAAAACCACCTCCAAGGATGATGATTGAGTTTTAGGCCCTTTGTCCCCAAAATAGCAAAAGAGAGATCCTTGATGTTTTGTTGAAATCCTATAACAAGGTTTGATTTTACTTTTAGGAATACTATTATGTTTATTATATAGCCTCTACATATGTATTTAACCTTACAAAAGATAAAGATATAATATTTATTGAAAGTGTTCCTTGAGGGTCCTAAAGATGCCCTTAAAAGCACTGAGAGCAAGTAGTGTCATTTACATTTCTGAGCCAAAAGGAGACCTTTTTCACCCTAAGGTTACAAATTAGGACTTTACACCATGGAATAATGTCGATAAATGATTGGAGGGATTAATTTTGACCTAATATATCATAGAATATACTCATGGGTTGTGTATTATACCCCTATATTCATCTACAATTGTGTTTATTACTAGAATTGCCCACCTACAGCCAACTATAGGAGCACACAGTCCATAGTAAGGGTTTAGATATAAAGACACCAATGTTGGGCTGATGAGAAATGCTACTAAGGACCTTAGATAACTTACAAGGAACACTTGTCATAGGTTTCAAAGGTAATGGTGGTCCACAAGTCCTTTTAAACTTAGAAAAGTCAACTACTATTGACTATGACATAGGCAGTAAACATACATGAGTAATGTTTAAGCATTGGCATACATAGGGGATGAGTCAATTGAAATTAAAAAACAACAAAATTACTCAAAATAATCTTTGTAGGTTTTTATTTTATATTTAGCATGATTTTTGAGGATAGAAATCATCTATAAGATCCCCTACAGTTACTTATAGGTGATTGTAGTAGACAGTCAATTGAGAAATGTGTCTAAGGGGTGGTTTTCTCTAATTCAAAGCATGAATACAAGTAAAAAAAAACATAACATTAATATATGGGAGGTATAGGAGGTTTTGAACATTGTTTTTAAGTCCGATCATGCACCTACACCTATAGGTACACTCTAAAAAAGCAAAAAACACAGTCAAGAATAAGAAACTTAGTCTTGTGAATTCAAGAATATGGAGGATGATTGAGGGGTCAAAGTTTTATAATGGATATTGGAGAAACTGTATCATGTCCATGAAAACATACAAAATTTTGTTAATAGTGTATTTAAAACATGCAAAAGTCTCAAACAAGTAAAAACACAGTCCATAGTCTTAAACCATGCTGCTAGTTTTTCTACACAAGTTTGTTTTGGTTTTGGAAGAGATTTGAGGGTCAAATGGATAGACCAGAGGATGAGTTTTTGTGTAGTGCATCCTTAAATATTTTATAATTTCCTAAAATATTCACATTATTCTATATAAATAGGGGAGTTCCCTCTATTTTGTCTCAGATGGAGGGCACTCCCCTTATGCACAAGCTGACAGGTTTTGAGGAATTCCAACGGACAAGTGAGTTGAAGGTTGGTCAGAAATATAAATAAGGATTTAAAAGTTGGAATACATTTTAAAAAAATTTAAATGACTTATTAATAAGGATGAAACCTAATAAGGGGACAAAACCATCAAGAGTTGCATATAGGCCTAAGGACAAGGTTTTGGCCTAGAATCCAAAGAAGAGATCACCTTCACTCCTAGATCTAAGTGAGATTTCCAAATAACTGGATATTTTTTGTGGGGTCATATTAATTTTTTTATAGATATTTTTATGTAGAGGAACCATCAAGAGCTCATGTTGGGATTTAAGGTATAAACATGCCTACGAGGCATGACTAGGTCTATAATCCAAAGAAGGGTCAACTTCATATATAGCATTAAATGATCACACAAATGGATTTAAAAATAATTTTTAAGTCATAATAGACATGCGAAATCTTTTTTAATGCAAGGAAAACCATGGAAAATCCATTTTTAGATTTGAAAACAACCCAGGCTTATTAGAATGGAGAAAAAAGCTTAATAGGACAAATTTGAACACTCATATCTATCTTGATGATTTTCATGGGATAAAAAGAGGTTTAAAGGAGTTATAAGTTCTCTTGAATAATGAATTTATTTAATTTTTTTGTAACTTTAATGTCCAATCTTTATGAATGAACCTTAAGAAGTCAAAATGCTCAAAACACTTGCTAAACCCTTATAAGGACCAATTTGTGGGAATGGAGTTGGAAATTTACCCTAATGGAATATTTTTCTTAGGAAAATGATTTGAAATTTCATATGAATCTTTCAGTCTCCCTCCCATATTTTTGTGTTGTACGAAACTATATGGATGGGGTGAGAAATAAGGGTTTCTTGAAAATTCTGTGTGTTTTGTAGGCTAAAAGAGGTTTCAAGATGTGAAAATAAAATGGAGGAAAATATTAGGAGTTAATATAATTCCACATATAATTTTCATTCCTTGTTACAACTTATATGTTCCTCAACCAACTACTTCATCTCAGTCAGTGAAAAACTGACATAGTGGACAAGTTAGTGAGAAGAGTGGAAAACTTCAAGTGTGGTGATTTTAAGATGTAATTGATGATTATAAGGTCATGTAGGGTATTAAAAATTTTCATACACTCCCTCCCATGTATTTTAATGATAAATTAATTGTAATTTATAGACCAAGTTTGTAGGGGGTATGAAAGAGGAGTTTTCTTGATAGCAGATGATGATATCTCATTTTGGGATGATTCTAGAGCACTAAAACTATAACCAATGAATGTAGAGACATGCCTAAGATCCTTAATTTTATTTATAATCATCATACCTATCCATAATTAGTTTTGGGATGTTCAAATAGGTCTTATTCATGAATGTAGTTTTTAAAGCTAGAATGAGGAGTTTTATGCCACTTTGCAATAATTTAATGACTTGGATGGACACTTATGCTTCTTGACCTTTCATGGTTCATCCCATATCATCTTAACATGCACAAGTAACTGAATTTATCAGATTTACAAGTTTCATTTTGAACCTTTGACTTCTCTCTTCTCTTCTCTCTCTCAAGTTCTATAAGAACTAGCCATTTTGGCCATTGTAACTTATGCTCCTCTTAAGTATGGTGAAGCCTTGTTCATTTTCATACCATTTGATCAATAAGACTACTAATTTTTACATCTTCATGATTTTTCATAATTTTTTTTTACTTGGATGATGAATCTTGCTTAGTGAAGACTATGGATTCCTTAGCATGTTATCTCATTCTTTCACCCTATTTGTAGCTAGAAAGCTTCTTCTTGTAGGGCATGTGATGTTTTGTAGGAAATTTCAAGGATTGAGTGATTTATTATATTAATTAGTGCCATTAAATTCCTCTTGTATAGTCCTCCTAGCTCTACACATTCACCCATAACCTCCAAGCTTTAATGAGAAGATGAAGATTGGAGAAGTGTAGGTTCAATTCGTCCCTTGATCTCATATGTAACATGCAGCTGGTTAGAAGTCATCATCTTATTTGGTGTATCACCTTCCTTGAAATAGTTTGTTTTTTTTTATCCCTCCCTCCCCCCCTCCCCCCCCCCCCCCCCCAAAAAAAAAAAAAAAAAAAAAAAAAAAAAGTTTTGGTGTAGTTGGAATCTAAAGTGGTACATCAAGGGAGCTATCCATATCTAGAGGTTCACCTCATCCTTAGGCTACCCACAAGCCTATAGGTGTTTCTATTATGCCACTTAGATCATGAGAGCTTTTCCATCTCCTCAAAGGGTACCAATCCAAGTGACAATATAATGGTCACCACCTTGTATTCTTTAGCATAGTTCTTGATTAACTTGATTTCATACTTAACCTTAACTTTGATAAACTTACCTTAAACAATGCTAAACACATAATAAAGACCATAAATACGGACCATTAAATGAAAAGATAAAGTAAATTGACTTGGCTACCAAGTATACCATACTAAGTGACTTTGTAAGATGATAAGGATGACACACTACCTATCATCCTAGATCATTGATGACCAATACAAAGCCTTCATAATGCATACAAATAAAGTTAAGATCAGGTAAATTAATGTTTTTAATGATCCTCATTCATGGTAGCCATATTTTGGCTAACATCTTTGGCAACCTCCTGGCATTGCATGCCTATTATTCACCTTACACTAGTTGCCTAGGCCATCCATTGGGATATGACAATTGAATTAACCTTGAAGACTTGACTACAAACCTCTTTAAACAAAAATAACAATTTACTACCTCCTAAACACATGATAAGAACAAGGAAAACACACAACAAAGAAAATAACACACTTGTGGTACAAATCACTTAGAGGAAATAAAATACAAAGAGAAACTAATCTAACCTATACTAACCTAATATAATAATTAAAGTTAGGCCTAAACAAAACCATTAATTGGTAGTGCAAAATAACTACCTTTCTTCACCAAGCTCATGTGGCTAGAAAACTTGATGGTATCTATGAGAGAATGGAATAGATGCAACTATATGCTAGTCTTCCTAACATCCTATTCTTCTTCAAAATCAAACTTATACACCTCTTCTACCTTATGACTGATCAAGGATGTATATTTGGACTGATATTAAACATATTTAGGCTAATTTTTATGTTTTGAAATGAACATGATAGGAAATGGCTCCTCTTTTTTAGATTCCAACCGAGATAATTAGCTGATAGGAAATGTTCTTGTAGTGGTATACACTTGATCAAATTTCACCACATGAAAATTATTTACTTCTTAAAGAGTTGGTGGATCAAAGGGCATAATTTGACATGTTTCTTGTAACATGCTTATAAAATTGGATTCAAGAGGTGAAGCTTCTTTATATTCAAGAGGTGAAGTGTCTTGATATTTGAGAGGTTGAGTCCAAAAGAGATTTGTCTTGTCTTAAAAGAGTGAACATGTTCATATAAATAAATCAATAAGGCAATATCCTTCCTTGAAAACATCAAATAAGCCGGATTCAAAATAATTAGCCTCTTAAAGGGACAAGATTGGAGGGCTACCATCTTCTTGCTTGTTGATTTGCTTGACAAATATACCTTCCTCAATCTATATCAAACCATAACCTCCCTCTATAATATTTTAACCTACTCCTAGGGCTTTACACAAGTCCTCCAACTGAACTTCAACTTGTACTAATTCATTTAGACCTTCTTCTAGCTTGATAGGAGCTAATATAGAGGTAGTCATAACACAATTTTAGAAGAGACTAGAGGTTGTACCTATTTGATCATGTTCTTGGGGATCAAAGTAGTCTTTAAATACTTCTGATGAATCTTTAGGACGTTATTATTTTACTAAAAAAACCTCATTAACACCTTATTCACATTGGGAAATACTATCTCTCTCAAGGTCTACTATCACTTAATGAACTTGTACTCAATCAAGGTCACCTTTATCTTCTAATTTGAAGGTGTGTTTACTCTTCTTTTCACCAACAGGTGTTCCAATGATGACCTCATCATAATATACACTTGATTTATCCTCCTCGAAACCTTCTTATTGCTCACTTAAAGCTATAGCTTGACCTTTTTCAAGGATGGGCTGGTCAAAATAAAAATCAAGATTTGATATATTGAGATCCACGAGCTTATCATTATTCTCCTTCCATTCACCAATCAATCCATCAAAATTTTATATGATTTGGTATTCAAAGTTCTCAACAAGGAATTCCTTATTCATTTGAATTCACTCTTGAATTAATCTCTATGATGGAAATTTTTTAGGTTATACAACCTTGTCAACAAGGACTTATTTCTTGCTAAGTTACTTTGGATTCCTTCTTGAATTGACCTACATGATGGAAATTATTTAGGTTCTTGAGGAGGGGTGGGTGAGGATTTAATATTTTTAGATTCCTATTTATCCTCAATGTCCCAATATAAGATTTCTCCATTTTATTTATCCTATGAATTCACCACTTGACTCCAAGTTAGAATATTAAAGGACCTTTTAGGGGATCTTGGGGAAGGGGAGGGGAGTTTTGTTCTAAGAAATCCTCATTATTTTACCTCCAAGTAACAATAAAACACTCCAATTTTGATTTATCTTGATCTTCAACCCTATCAAAAAGAAATTATTTTATATTTTGAATGATTCTTTGATTGACATCCATGCTGGGAAAGTTGGAGGAATATGTGAAGGACCTGGGAGGATTTAAAATTTAACTGACTCAATATTTTGAGGGATAAAGGCTAGATCAAAAGAGGGATAAGGTGGAGTATGAGAATTCACATGAGGCTAATAATGTTGAACTTGTTTCCCCTCATGAACCAATAACTTATCCTCTATGCATTGAATTAGGCAACTTATGTGCAATATGTCACTAATAAGTCTTTAATGGTTATCTTTTTCAATAGGTGCCCACATACTCTTAATCAATTGTAATGAATATCTCATATTCTAAATGAGGTGACTAAGAACACTTAGCCCATACTCCCTTTGTTTATAAATATCTATCATATGCCTTTTATAGGTTAAAATATTTTTCTTGAAACTTGAGATAGATTGATTAGAAATGTGACTATGTTGAGTAGGAGCAACATGGTATCGACAAGATTGATTAGAAGGATGAATAGGTTGCTAAGGAGGTTGAATATCTTGGTAAGACTATTGAGGAAAAGAGGAAGGGTAATACTTTTGATAACAAGGCTGGTATGGATCAACATGGGGCTAATATAACTCAATATATTACTAGTAAGGATTGATAAAATGCTACTAATGGTCAAAAAATTATTGATAAGGATCAACATAAGATTGACATGGATTAAAACCTTGAGTAAAATAGAAATCCACTCCAAACCCAACCATGAAATTTCATGAGAAAGGAAAAATTGAAAGATCACTTTCTTAAAATAATACCTAGGTTGCTAAAAAAAACTAAATGAACTTGAAGTTACCATTGGTGTTTCTATTCATGCCTTCAAAGGTTGGTACATTAAAGAACAACACTAATAAATCTTTAATGGATGAATTCTCTTGTCTCATCAGGTGTTCAAGAACTATTATAATCAAAAGTTTCACTCATTGAGGAGGATGTTTAAGGCTCCTCACTTAAGTGATAACATGGGAACATTCCTAAGCTATGCGTGACCTAAATAATGGATTGAACATCTAGATAGCGCTTGATCCCTTGATGTATCACATATGAACTATAAACTAAACATACTAACTTGCAAAGGAAAATGGGGAGATAATTGAAATAAAAACAAATAAGGAGGTGATGCACCAAACTTGTTGACCACTACCACACATATATAAATGCACAATGGGCATGAAGCTGATCTATTCATACACTACTCCTAATCTATTCCTCTTACATCAGTATTTCAATATGATTGTGGTAGATGATGATTAGGCAATGATCACTAGATTTCAAGAGGTATAAAGGAAATTAATTAATTATTTCCACAATTAACCTTAAAAATACCACTTAAACACTTCATATGACTTGAAAGAGTGAGTTCAAATTAAATATAAGTGAGATAATGAGACAACTTGTCAAGAAGAACTAAATAAACACTAGACAAGGTAAATCATTATTGTATAAACACTAAAATACAATAATAAGGGAAGGTAAAACCAACTTGTTTATTAATTAAAAGGATTATAAAAGAATCAAGGCTTCACCATGCTCAAGTGGAGTATCCATGTTAATGCCAAAATTAGGCACATATATATATATAAGAATGTGTGAAAGAGAGATAGAAGACGTATATGAGATGCATATGACAAGTGTCATCTCATGAGGAACAAGTTACAATAAATAAAACTATTAAAGATAGTAAAATATCATATTACTCACAAGTGTTAACTCGATGTGATCTCCTTCTTCATAAAGGGTGGTGTATAGTGACCCTTAACCTTCTTGATGACTCATTAACCTCATTTAAAACTATCCATTATTGCTCTATAAGGAGTTAAAAGTATTTATCTTAGCATGTGGCATTCTTGATCATGGTTCTTGGAGTTTAAAACACCCTCTTGGGCCACTTCAGTGCCTCTCTCATCTTGGTGAAGTTGAGTATCAAGTTTCAAGCTTCTTCAAACTGATAAGAACCTACATTTCATTAAGAAACTTACTTGGTTCAAGTGAAGACCACCATAGCGAGTATATTTTTTAATCCTAGGCCTAGTTATTGATTGAATATTGATATCACACTTTAGTGTTAGGTTGTGGAGCTAAAAGCTTCACTGATGCAGACATGGAGAAGGCCATTGGAGGGGTTGCTGAAGGTTGTTGTGTGTCAGAGCAATCGGCGTCGATCTGATCAGCTGACGTCGACAGAATAGTCAAGAGAAGCAACCGACGTCGGTCAGGGATCGGCTGATGTCGGTCATCTCCAGGCAGATAGGGACCAACGTCAGTCGCCTATGTGGTTCGACTGCGAGCTTATTACGGGCAGTTAGCTAACGAACCAAGTGTTTGCATGATGAGAGCTATTTTTAGACTAAGAGCTACGGATCTAATTATTGTAATTAGATGTCTAATCATTGTTTGGATGAGATCTATATAATAGACTCATGGTTGTATTGGAAAAGTGTTCTAGTTTGAGTTGAGCAAAGTTAGCTCCTTTTGTGTGTGAGGTGAGCAAGGGTGTTCCTCCTAGTTCCACAGCAGTACCAAGGTGGGTGCTAGTTTTGGAGAGTCAACAAGATTCTTCAGGTGTGTAGGATCTTGGTCACAGGTGCATGGCCTATATAGGAGATCTACATGGTAAGTAAGATCATTGATCTGTAGGTGTATGTGTGTGCAAGGTCAAGGTTCACAGGTGTGCAGAACCAGGTTGATTTGTAGGTGTGCAAGATCAGATAGGACAACAACACAACAGGGAGCAGAATCAAGCAGGATCTACTTGGAGTACAGGTGTGTACTCGGATAGAGCAAAGAGGAAGGCAAGGGAGTTCCTTCCATAAGTATGGTCTATTGAAGTGCAGGTTATTGCAGGTTCATGGGAGATCTACTTGAAGTACGTTGAGTAATTTTGGAGTGCGTGTAGCACTTGTGGTGTGCGTGGAGCACAGGAGGTGAACACCAACTCTGTGTTTGAGTTGTGTGTTGGGACCTGAGAGAGAGAGCTTTGAGGAGAGAAGTACTGTTCACTTGAGGTGTGGGAAGCCTCTGAAGAGGTGGTGGAGAAGAAGTGGCATCTTCTTTATTGTATTCTTTTCTATATAAGTATTAATACAAGTTTTGTATTGTCTCTCATATCATGTGTTATTTTGAATTCTAGTTACTTGTGATTCTGGTTAATTTCCGCATATTAAGTTGCTTGGTTTGGTAATCAACTGTATGCTTCCGGTGTTTCACGTATCCTATCATTTAGATACCTATCCAACACCCTATGGGAAAGCATTCCACCCCTATTCAAGCTCAAAACCATCTCCAAGATCTATTTACAAGTGCATTAGGTCATATAAGAACTTTTGATAGTAAGTTTGCTCAACATTAGGTGTCTTAAACTCTCAAAATGATTTTGAAGTCACTACATAACTTATTCATGAGGATTTATAAAAATCATTCCCTAACTTCTCTAGGTTATACATGGTTTCTAATTATCTTGCTTGGTCTCACTCTATCAAACTTCATGAGAAGCCATCAAAACTACATTTTTAATCTTGTAACAATCAATTCTATGCCAAATTTTGTATAATAGTACTTCACAAATGCAAAAATAATGACTCCATTAAGTTCCCAAGGGTGTTTAGAGACTATCCAAGGGGTTTTTATGTTTTACCAATCCATTAGAGGCTTTTATAAGAGTAATCTTCTTCATTGGGTCTTTTGCATGGTTTTAAAAGGGTTTTAGGTGTGCAACCTTATTAAGGGTGGTTTATAGAGATAAGGCATCCAATTCATTGAATAATGACATAAGTTTTGAGTCAATAGAGGCTCATAATTTTCACTAAGATATTTTTGTCCCATGCATTTCCTCTTGGAATTTATATGCATATTTTAAGACCTTTTTAAGCTTCAAACAAGGTGACATGAGGGTTTTGGAGTGGTCTCACTTCTTAAGAATTATTCATAAAGTTGTAGGATTTAGTGAAAAAGTAACACCGATATTCACATGTTATTAACTCTCTCCACCTCTAATATCATTCTCAAGATTCCATACAAACTCTCCTATTAGTTCTTAGCTTAGAAAGATAATATCTCATCATTAAAGGATTATGTGTAAGGTTAGAGAAAGAGTTTTATGCTTATAAGCCTTAAAAATAAGTGTTATTAATTATAAATACCTACAAAAGGTATATAAAAATATATTACATGTATCTCAACATTTTATCAAAGGTGATTTCTCTCCAAATTTTCCTTAAACTTGACATGCTTATACATAGGGTTTGTAGGCAGATTAGTGGTTTTGACATTAACTATTATTTTTTAGCATTTTATTCATCAAGAAAGGAGTTTAAAAGTACATGTAATATTGAACCAATGTATTATCCATTTCCCAAGGCTATCAAATTTTTAAAACACTTCAAAAACTACAAGATTATTCACCCTTTTTAGCCTATAAATCTTTAGGTACACATTAGGCATATAAGTCTATGTTTAGGTCTCTTGACTACAAATATGAAGGTATATATCTTCCCATTATCACTCTAGTGGTTTAAAATTATGTTAAAATGTGCCTCATTATTTTTTTGATTCTATATAAAAATCCAACCTTTTATTTAACATTCCACATATTGCATTTGATCATAATGTTTTCAAATAGGCTTTAGGTGCTTATTAAGTTTTCTCTTTGGTTGTAGATCACCAAATTGAGTTATTTCAGTTGGTCTAGCCTTCATAAAGTGATTTAAATAAATTATCCTTTCACTCACATCTCATTTTTACCCTTATCATCTTCTTAAACCCTAAAATAGGCTTCAAAAGCATGCTTTCACTCCTACTACCTGCTACATGCTTATAGGTATTATTTTAGGCCAAAACATTAATTTCTTTTTATTTCCCCTTTTTTTATCCTATCTAAATAATGAAGAAATATTATAGAAAGATAAAATAAGTTTTAAGATAATTTTATCTCACTCTAATAAGAGCAAATCACCTCGAGCATTCCCTTAAGACCTTCACACTCCTTCCTTTGGAATCACACAGTCTTACCTAGCCTCACAGTCCACTTGAGTTTCAAGGTGAGTTGAATTTGAGTATTCATAGGTTTTAAATATGCTTAGATAAATTTGGTAATAGGAAAGAAGACATAATACCATATACATTCTCCATGAGTAGCTATTCTATAAGTTCTGAAAATTTGTTTGGATTATGGTTGAAGAAGGACCCTTGAATCTTAAATCCAATGGTTTTATACTTGAAATTTAATTGATAATGATATTTAAAGTTATATGAAGATGATATATTACTTCAAGAGTCATATACAATGAAAAAACATTCATGTTTGACAAATATTCATCCACCATGGCTGAATTTTTCAATTAGCGTAGCTATGCATGTAAAATTATCTATTTTCTTTGAAGTTAATGTTAGCCATTTTTTCCTACATATAGGAATTTTAAAGACTGATGAATGTTATTGATTGAGATAACGACCCAATGATGAAAGAGGAAGATCTTTTTTATTCTAAACCTTTTGAAACACTTTTTACTTAAAGTGTAATTGGTCATCTTCTAAGGACATGCCAAGAGTTATAGAGGCCCTATGGGATGTCAAGAGTGCTTGGAATAGATATGGAGTTCATATGGTTCTTTATTGAGTTCATCTTGACATTTGAGTCTAGTGACAGAAAGTTCAAGTAATCCTTTTAATGATGCTATATCTCACACATGTGGATGGTTAAAGAAGAATTGGTCACTTAGGTTTGTTCTTTTTTATGCCTAGTTCATATGCAACAAATTTCAACCCATCCTCCAAAGTGTGTCAAAATATATTAAGGTCCAAATTTTCCCTCTCTGCCAAAATATATTAAATTTCTATACTTAGCCATTTTCACAGGAGTTTAAATAGAGACAAGTGGCTAGTTTTTTGGCATTAGATCTTGCACGTGTGGTAGTTATAAGAGAGAATGGTCACATGGGTTTGTTCATCTTGGTCCCTAGTTGCTATGTGTTGAATTCATAGATCATCCACTGAAGTGTAGTATAAGTTATGGATGTTCAAAGTTGGATCCTCAATCAAATTTCACTAAGTTTTCCATACTTAGCCATTTGAGCTCAACCATTACCAGGATGTCACAGAGAAACAAGTGGACCACAAAATTTGTGCATTTAATATCTTTTATCAGTTGCCTCATGCTACCAATATAACAAGAAAAAGGTATTTCTACATGCCAGGAGCATCCCCAAAATTTTTTAGGCTAGTTTGAGCCTTTTGGCTCAAGATATGAGCCTTCAATGTTGGATAAAAACCATGAGATGTTCACATAGATGTTAAGTTTTAGATAGAGAAAAGGAAATCCATTTGAGCTTAAATTTAATGGTCACATGAATGTCAATTATGATCAAGTGAAAACCAATGATGGCCATGAAAATGTCATTTGATGGGAGTAAGGATGCCAATTTTATGGTCATAAAGTAGTCATTAGTTTTCAAATAGTGGGTCTTGGTAGATCAATGGTTGGGATTTGATCACTCATCAAGATCAAATAGTGAGTGTGAGTTAAAGAGGTTAGAGAATCTAAAGAGAAAATACATGCATGATAGGTGACAAAAACATTTTTAATTTTTATAAGATCAATAAATCATAGGAATTCATGCATATGCAGATCAATAGAGTGAGGCAAAGTCAACAAGTTAGCATATTTATGGGACCAATGAGCATACAGATAGTTTGGCATGATGTAGATAGTTTGAGTTGGCTATCGAAAACTAGTAAGAAGAAATAAGCTCAAGATATTTTTGATGAAAGTCGAAGAAGCTATTTTGGACACATGTAAAGTAAATGACAAAGAGCTGAACTCAAATGAAAACCAAGTTTGAAAAAGGACCATAGTTCAGAGACCAAGCATCACCATTAAAATCTCCATATAAGTAAGATATTTTAGGTCTAACACAGAGGCTGAAGATAAGCTAGTGACTATAAAGCAAAGTTTGGTAGTTTATAGAATTTGATAAGTATTGTGACTATATGAAAACCAATGGTCTAAAATTGGTTTTCACATATAGTGGACCTATGTCTTACCTCATCATGGTCACATTTTTGATAAGTAAATACAGTCAGACACCCAATGCAAATGTGGAAATTTTAGTCAATTCTAAGACATGATCCTCATCAATAGATCAAGTAAATGATATCATGGAGTTCCAAGAAAATATCTGGTAGTTCGATAAGGGTAATGAACATTTAATGCTTTTACAAAATTTGTTCCTTGTTGATAAGATCTTGAGTCAACATCCTTGAGAGTGATAATCCATCGAATATGGTTTGGCCTTTCCCAATGCACATTTCTCTCTCTCCTTCTCTTTTATATAAGTACTATATTTTAAGCCTTAGAATGTATCCTTCTATCCTTCTTTTTGGTATGAATAAAATCTACCAAAATTTATACTGTGATGACTTTTGATTCAATAAAAACTAAATTCTATCCTTTCTAAGCTAGATTGAAGTGTGTTATATGAATTCATGTACTATTGTTAAGTGAATGTGTGTTCCTTACTTATGTATGAGTTTCTCACCTTTAGAAAGCACTTAATAGTTCTTATAGGTCATTTCAAATGCAATCTATAGTTTATTGACTAGTTTGAAAGTGGATATCTGCCCTCTCCTGCTAATTGGTAACTAATTAATGCCTTATTTTCTACAATATTTATGTGATATTGATGTTATTTGGTCTTAAATGTGTCTTATATTGTGTTTTATGTGATTTATAGTGACCAAATCATTGGTACATCAAAAAAATTTGCATCCTTTTATAAGTTTTATCAAATCTCTCTCCCTTTTCGAAACAAGTGCTAGTTTAGGTTTAGTGTAGGTGATAGATCCATAAGGAAGATGGACTTCTCTATAGGTTTGATATATCATCAGGATACTCACATCTTAGGATTAGTCCCATGTTGTACTAGATTTTAGTAGGAAGATCTAAACAATCCCCTCCTTAGCTAAGGTGCAAATCTAGAACCTCAGTAGTTTTGGCATGCCCAGTGGGACACTATTTCTTTGGTATAAGTGTTGTTTGAATATTGAAAAGAAAGAATTGAAGCAGTAGGAGAGAGCTACCATAATCAAAATCTAAATATATTTTAGGTTTTAGAACTCATAACATCTTCCAAAAAGTTCTTTCATGCCAAAGGTTACAACAACAAAATCAAGTAAAGGTACTTCTTTTAAACATATTGAATTGAATTCTAATTCTTATAAAAGATCAAGATTCAATATTACAAGAAATTATTCCTTCAAATCAAAATTCATCCACTATCTATTTTATTATTTTAGTCCAATCTATTGTCCCTATAAGCCAAATGACTTTTTCCTAAATGGTTATTAAGAATAAAGTATTTATCCCATTTAATAGGGGATGTCCCCTGAATTTGGCCCAATATGATGACATTCCTTTGTCTTCCCTAAAATTATCCCCTTATTCTTTGGAGAATGGGATAAAACTACTACTATTGAGCATATCCAAGATGTTGCCAATCTATGTTTTGTTCATAATGTTATGCAATATAATGTGGCTATTAGATTGCTTGCTGCCTCATTCAAGGAAAAATCATTATAATGGTATAGGAATATTCCTTTGATTTCCATTTATAATTGGGATGAGTTAGGTGTAGCCTTAGTTAAGTAATTTGAAGAAAACTCTGATCATTTATCTTTGGTTGAACAACTGACTACCATAAAAAGGTACCCCCATGAGTTTATGTCTAACTTTAACCTTAGATTTCAAAAGATATGGATTATGATCCCTACATTAGTTAGGAAATCCCCAAAGTATGCATTTTTGTATTATCTTAAGGCCCTTAATTTTGATATAAGTGTCATGATATAGTCCATAGGTGGTAATAACTTGGAAAATGCTTATGAAATTATAATCAAAGTAAAAAATAACTTAATTCAAGCTGGTAAACTTGATCTAAGGCCTATAATGCATTTTTTTTCTAAAATTACAATTTGTTCCTCCTCCTCAAGCTCCTCAAGTTCCCTAGATTCCATCTATATCTCCTATTCCATCCCTAAAAGTCCAATTTGTAACTCATCCTAATCGATCTAGTGAGATTGGTGATCTGAAAAGCATGTTACAAGCTTTTGGAAATGATATTGTTTCACTCAAAATATAGTAGAACCAAGGTAGACCTTATCATCAACAAAACCAAAGTACCTATTAGTATTTTAATAACCAAAAACCTCTTTATCAAGGTTTCAAAGACAATAGTCAACCTTATCAAAATCAAGGAGTCATAACCCAAACTAAACCATATTCAACCCTTGATCCCAATGTACCTTTTAGTTCAAAATATATCATTCCCCAAAATAGCTTGATGTAAGATCTAGGTTGGAAGCCTTCTAATCCAAATGAAATTTAGAATCAAGCCTTGGTATCACAAGAGATTACCATGCCACAAATGACACAAGAATATTTCTCTCTTTAAGGTGGTCAGTATTAAGACATGAATATGGCAGTCCAAGGAGAATCTTAACAAGTTCTAGGCTAATTTGATCCCATCAATGTTAACTAGCAATTTGATGATCATATTACATTCAACCAAGTTGGTGAAACTAGCAACATGAATGGTCAAGTGGCAACTCTAACTAGAGCTAAAATAAGAGCAATTGAGAAAGCTCAATATGTGAGAAATACTTATAGTGTTCTCAATTTTGTGTCAAAGAATGTGAAAGATCAAATTTATATTCCTACAGTGCAAAAGATTTAGAACACAACGACAATGAAATTTCCCCAAATAACCCTAACTAGAGAACAACTAGTGGCTCAAAAATTATAGCCAAAGGTTAGTGGAACATATTTTAGCTATATAGATCCAATGAAGAAATTAAATTTTAGTATTAGCATGTGGTATTCCCTTTCCATTATAGGGAAAAAGGATATGCTAATTCAATAACTTTTAGACCTTAAGGTATCTAGAGAACTAACTGAGAAATAAGAAGCTATCTTGGCCTATTTAGACTATCAAATCAAACAACTTGATTAGCATATACATAATATGACAAAGGTGGAAAAAGCCAATGTAAAGTTAAATAAAAACCCTTCATTTTATTTCTCTTTGATATTAGGTGACTATTTAGTCCATAACTGTACGGTAGATAGTGGAGCTAGTAGTATTGTCCTACCCAAACAAATTGCACAAAAGTTTGTTCTTGTCTATGAGCTAAATAACAAAGGAGTATTAAAATTAGATGAATTACCAATGAAGATAGTAGGCATGATCAAAAGACAAAAATTGGTATTACATGATTTCCCCATTATTGTTATTTAGCAAGATGTAGTTGTAGTAGACTTGCCTCCCTATTTCTCCATGTGCCTATCAAGAGATTTTACTTCAAAGATTGGAGGATATTTGTCATACGATTAGAATTGTTTAATTCTCAACACTAGGTATGGAACTTAGGTGATATTATATTTTGAACCCATTTAAATATTTCATTTAGAGCCATATTTGCCATGTATGGTGAACACTAATTGTGTCATCTCAGACAAGGTACTAAAAAATAGTGAGGTGGAAACTAAATCACCTCTAGATGGAGTCCTAGATATTTTTCTTGATGAATGGGACTCTTATTTTCATGGAAATGATCCCTTAAATTAAATTAAAGAATAAGGATTTTTTGTATATTATCTTCATGAAAATGATGCACCAATTCCAACATTGATGAAAGATGATGAACCAAGTGATGGACTGTGACAACTATATTTTAATGGATCTAGGAAAAAACATGGCATTAGAGCTGGAATAATGTTAATTTCTATGGATACTAAAAGGTATTTATCTTCTCTTAAGTTTTATTTTGGTTTTTCCAATAATGTTACTTAATATGAAGCACCAATGTATGGCTTGCAATGGGTAAGAAAGATGAAGATTAATTACTTACAAGTCTTTGAAGATACTAAACTAGTAATGCACCAAGTAAGGGGGATTAATATATGAAAGAACCCACTACTTAGGTTGTATAAACATAGAGTATGGTTGAATATTTTCAAGACTTCAATATTCATAACACATCAAGAAATTAGAATAAGTTTGGTTGTTATTGGGTCACAATTCAACATTCTAGATGACATTAGAAGGGAAAACGTTCAATGAAACATCAAGGTAGTTGTGAGACCCTCTATCCCAAAAAACCATGATTATTGGTAGGTTTTTGAAGACAACAGTCAAATTTTTAGATTCTTACAAGAAGAAGCGAAATTTTCATCAACCAAGATAAGCATTTATATCAGTATGATGACCAGATTATGTAGTTGAAGATGAACAAGTTGCCTAAAAGGTTGGTCACCCTAGAAAATATATTCAATAGAGATGATTAATTAAGAAAAAAAATTGCTCTATCAACCAAAGAAGAACACTATATAAATGCATAGATTTCAACTGGCAAGAGTTTAAAGCTAGGCAAAGTTTATACATCTCTAGAGAAAAAAGCTTTTATCAAGTTATGTTCAAATTTTGCAGATGCCTTTACATGGTAGTACAATGACCTTGAAGATTTTGACCCAAGTCTAGCTCAACATACCATCGAGTTAGAAGATGAGACTAGGCTAGTTAAATAAAGGCAAACACCAATTAATCCAAAGCTTGAACCTCTGATGAGAGGTGAGATACATAAGCTCATTGAGTCAGCAATAATATTTTTAATAAGGCACTCAACTTAGGTGGTGAACCTTATTCCAGTATGGAAGAAGAATGGTGAAATAAGTCTATGTGTTAACTTTTGTGACTTAAACAAGGCCTTTATCAAAGACCACTATCCATTTCCATCAATGGAACAAATTTTGTAGTTAGTAGTAGGTTCAAAGAGGTTCTCTTTTCTAGATGGATATAGTGGATATAACCAAATTTTGGTCAAATAAGAAGACTAGTATAAGACAACATTCACCACAAAGTGGGCGAAATTCACATATAGAAATATACCTTTTGCTTTATCTAATGCTGGAGCCACTTTTTATAAGGCTATGGACATTGCATTTCAGGGTCTCCTCAACAAGTTTATTCTTGTTTATCTATATGACATAACAATATTATCTAACAACATACATGAGAATATGATTCATCTCAGACAATTATTTGAAAGGTGCAAGGAATGAGTGTCTTTGAACCCAAAAAATTGTGTTTCTCTATGCATGGAGGTAGGCTTCTTAGACATGTCATTTCAAGGAATGATATAAGAATAGACCCTAATAGGATTGAATCAATTCTTGTGCTATCATTGCCTAAGAATAATAAATCCTTTCAAAGTTTTTTAGGCAAGATAAAATTCTTAAGGAGATATATTTTAAATTTTGCTACTTTAGCAAGGCCACTCACAACCATGCTAAAGAAGGGTTAGAGCTTTAGTTGGTATAGACAAGGAGTGAGTATATTTGAATAAATAAAGGAAGATGTAGCTAATGATTGTACACTCTTGAAAATTGAATTTACAAAGGATTTATTCTTATATATCTATGATAATATTGACATAATTTCAGGTATTTTCATGTATCAAAATAAAGAGATTTTAGAGTAGCCAATAACCTTTTTCAGTCAAGGCTTAGAAGAATATGAAACCAGGTATTCTTTTGTTGAGAAGCATGTTTTTCAGTTATAATATCTCTTTAAAATTTTAGGTACTTATTATCCAAAAATAAGATACAATTAATGGTTGCACATTCAAGTGCCAGATACTTTCTTCTAAATAAAGATATAAATGACAAGAGATCTGACTGGATATACAAGGTCATGGAAAATTACATTGAGATTAAAGTCACAAAGATGGTGAGAGACAAAGGACTTTGTGAACATCTATCCCAAGACTTGTAGGAATATAATTAATAGGTTATGGTGTCAAAAGATCAAGAAATTTCATGTGATCAGGCCTCAACTTCCAACTAGTTTCAAGATATAATAATATATCTACAGGATGGTGTTTATCCTCCTCATCTCATTATTTAAAAGAGGAGATATTTTAGATTGAAGGCAATTCCTTTTCTCCTTGTTGATAATGTATTATTTAAAAAGGATATCAATGGTATACTTCTAAGATGCATTGAATCAAGTCAAACATAGAGGTTACTTGAGCAGTTCCATGATGGACATCGTAGAGGACATTATTCAGCTAGGATTATAACTCACAAGATCATGAGAGGTGGGTATTATTGGATAAGTTTATTTGGTAATTAAAATGCATGGATAAAAAAATTTAGACAATGTGCCATGTTTACTGGAAAGGCAAGGCTTGCAGCTTTACCTCTCCAACCATTTTTAGTTAATCAACCCTTTGTCCAATTAGGATTGGATTTTATTGGGGTTATCAACCCCTCATCAAGCTCAGGACACAAGTGGATTTTGACTGCCATAGATTATTTTACCAGATGGACAAAGGCATTAGCATTAAAGGAAGCTAATGAAAATAATGTTTTAGACTTCTATTAAGGTTTACTTCCTAGATTTAGGGTCCTTTCAACTATAATTTATGATAATGATATGGCTTTTATAGGATCTAAGATTAGCCAATGGGCAGTTCAACATAGTATTTTCCTCAATACCTCATCAAACTATTATCCATAATGCAATGTCCTTGTTGCGTCTACTAATAATAAATTGTTGAAGATCATTAGGAAGACTACATAAGACACTAAGATATCATGGCATCTCAAATTAAAGTCAGCTCTATGGGCTGACAAAATCACCTATAAGAGGTCAATTTATAATTATCCATACAAGATAGTATATAATAAGGTAGTAAGAATGCCTATTTCTCTTGAATTACATGCTTTAGAATTAATGCATCATCATGATTTTTTGGAGAATGAGCCAATGTAAGTAAGATATGCTGAACTCATGGAGCTAGAGGAGACAAGGCATCAGTCAATGTTGGCCATGGAAGCCTATCAAGCAATGAAAAAGAGATCTTTTGATAAAGGAGCTAGTTCAAGAGCTTTCCATGAAGGAGACTTGGTCCTCATGTGGGATGAGGATAAAGCCAAATAAGGAAAGCAACAAAATTTTATTCTCTTTAGAGTGGTCGATATATAATCTCTAGCTGCAAGTCCCATAATGCTTTCTAGATCACAAGGATGAATGGTGAAGAGATTCTTAACCTAGTAAATGGGATACATTTCAAGCACTGTTATGAAGGAAATGTAAGTACATTATACATAGTTAGTTGTTCCTATATTTTTTTACTTTCTATTTTGTTTTAAATAAGTTCTTCTATTTGCACAATTATTTAGTAGTTTAGCTACATTTACTTTTTAGGTTAGTTTCCCTACTTTAGTTTGTTTCTTTCCCTATTTTTTGGAGTCTTCTATCTTTTCTCTCATATTATCCTATTTTCATGCCCAATATGTTTGTAAAAATACATATATGGAAATTTATAACCTTTCTAATTACAATGATTGTTTTATGTTCTCACACATATATGAAAAAATTGATATTATTATAAATATATTTGTCTTTGAAAGTTAGTCCTTGAACAAGATCGGTAAACCATGAAACTGAGATTATTTAATTAGAATTTCATGTTGATGCATATTATGCATTTCAATAAATATGCAATTCTTCATTAATTAGAGTTGTATATTTATGTATATTACTTATTTAAGATTAATATGTGATACTTCACTAATTTGGATTTCATGTAATGCATATTACTTATTTTTAAGAATATAATATATTCAATTAATTATCAAAGAATTTTTTTGTCATGTCCCCTTTTCAATTGACATGTTCTGAGTTCATGGTTAGCCTATTATGCGACCTTCGTAGGCTAATAAGATGGATAGAGGGTCATAATGGAGCTTGGCTCGACTTTGATTCACAGAATTTCTACATTTGATTTTCATTCAGGGTATTTCAGACACATTTGGCTTGAGCTCCTACTTTTTAGGGATATTTGATATGCAGCGGAGCGCCTTTATTATGGTATGGTTATGTGCGGAATCACTCCCTAATTCACTAGCTTCGATCGGTTCGTGGATCCGACATGTATTGAGGGAGATATTAATATTTGATTGATTTAATCAAATATTAATTATTTAGCCTAATTTTAATTAGAAACCCTAATTCTAATTTAAGAAACCCTAATTAGGGCAAGCATATCTTTTTGGAAGGTATAAGGGTTTCTCATGGAGGCCATTGAGGATTATGCATGTATGAATTGATTATTGATTTTGAAGAAATTCTTCTGTGAAGACTGATCCAAGGGTTCCAGGATTCTATTGCAGTGGAGAACGTTCCCTCTTCATTGTGTGCGATTTAGAGGCTGTGAGATATCAGCTGATTTATTGCCAAATTGAGAGATAGCTTTATCCAAAAGTTATCACAGAGATACAGATCTGAGAGATAGCTTCATCCAGAAGTTATCACAGAATTCCAGGGTTGAGAGATAACTTCACACAGAAGTTTATCACAGAGCTTTCCAGGTATTTTCTTTATTTAGTTTTGATTCAATAAATTATACAGATAGAAATATTCTATATTAGAATAGTATATCTTCAGATCAGGGTGTTCAGCAATCAAGGGTTAAGAACAAACAGGTTGGCGGCCGTACTAAATCCATACAGTCCGTTCAGATCAGCTCAGGCACCAACCTCGGCAGATAGAGGGCTACAGAGACCGACATCGGTCGACTAAAGAACGACGTCGGCAAAAAGCCGACCGATAGGGACCGACGTCGGCGATATATCGACCGACGACGGTGACTGTGTTTTTACACAGCAACTCGAGACCTTCCAGATTTCAATTTGCACTTCCAGATTTTACAAAGCCAGGGTTTTTCAAGACTGTATTTCATATTTATATGCATATTAGAGGACTGAAATTGTAATAATTTAGAAGGACAAGTGATACAATCTATAATTTGTTATTAAGAGACTATATTATTGTGATCTTTCTGAATTTATTCAACAGTGATTATATCTTGGTTCAGATTTTTTTGTGTTGCTATATTTCCTATTTGGAGGGGATATTACAGTGGTATCAAAGCTAAATCCTGCCAGCCTGAGGGTCTATAGATCTTATGCAGCCACAAGAGTTGGGACCACACAGGTCTAACACACGCAGCCGAGCCTTGCTTGAAGGTATCCAGTTGTTAGATCAGAGACCGATCATCATGAGTGACAGACGTGAGGGCAGCCCACCCAGGGGCCACAGGTATGATGCTGATCAGGCCACCAGAGAGTTTCAGTGTGCTATGATGACAAGCCAACAGCAGATGGCTCAGACACTACAGGGACTTATGACCATGATAGAGAGAATGAATGCACCTGATGGACAGAATAAGGACCAAAGAGATGACAGGAGTGCTAAAGTTAATCAAAGACCACAATAGACTCACTCCAGAACAGTTGATAGACCTACACGCCCTTCATTTGTTCAAGAAGAACCAGAGGCACCAGCAGAGGAGGAGGCAGGGAATTCTCCATTTGCAGATGTTTACATGGCTGCAAATGATGAGTGGGACTTATTACCTCCTCATATTCAAGAGAGAAAAACCTTTGATCATTTTGTCAATTTGAGGAGAGAGCACTATAGATTGGCTAGATAGGACAAGAGACCTAGAGTCCAATTCAGTGAGCTGCAGAAGGCTACTAGTAAGCTTTCTTTGACTACTTTTGACGACAGCGGTAAGATGACAGCTCAAGCTTGGGTTCATAAGCTTGACACCTTTTTGGCATTGAGACCAATGTCAGAGATAGATGCCATCAAATACGCCACTTTGCACTTAGATGGAGTAGCACATGATTGGTGGTACCATGGTATGGTAACACTTCAGCATAATCAGGTCACAGAGTACCAGGACTTTGTGGATAGATTGGTTGAGCGGTTTGACAGGAGAGATCCCGAGGTTTACTTCTGAGATCTGGCACAGTTGAGACAAACAGGTAGCTTGGAGTCCTTCATTGGTGAGTTTCAGAGATTAGCAGTCATGGTACCCAATATTTCAGAGCGTAGATTGGTAGTTCTCTTCATAGAGGGATTGACAGAGCCATTGAGGGGTTGGATCAAAGCCTTTGATCCTCCTTCATTACAAGTAGCTATGAGGAAGGCACGTGATATGGAGATGGCATCCCCATCCAATAAATTTAATGCCAAAGGTACTTCTTCTTCTAGAGACCATAAGCACTCCCACGGGGATACGGAGAAACCGGATTTTAACATAGATAAATCCGGAGTTAAAAATGATTCAAAGGCCAATCCAGCAGCACCACCTTTGGATCGTGAGGTGCTTAATGATCTACGCAGGAAGAAGCTTTGCTTCTACTACAAAGGACCATATGATATCCATCACGATTGTCCTTTGAGGCCTAAGGGCAAGGCGAATCGTATGATGTGGATATATTATGAGGATTCAGATCCTGAGGATTTCGAACAGCATAACAGTTCTGAGGGGGCAGAGGCAGAGGCTTTAGGGCCTAATGCAGAGGTAGAGTTAGAGCTTCACCTATAGGAGGCACACATATCCAGCATTCAGTCGGATGAGTCATTCAGACTCCGTGGAGTTTCGGCAGGGCAGAAGGTTATCACCCTCCTTGATACAGGAGCCACTCACAATTTCATAGATGTTAGATTTGTGGAGAAGCGTGGACTCACTACTGAAGATTTTGAGGGCATCAGAGTTAAGGTAGCCGATGGTCACACTCTTAAGTGTGAGCGTATGATTAGAGACCTCCTATTGCGCTTGAACAACTATGAGTTCAAGGCTGATTATTATGTGGTAAACATGGGGGATATAGACTTAGTCTTGGGTATGAAGTGGCTTCATTCATTTGAGGAAGTTACTCTTCGTCTCAAGGACATGGAGGTTCTCTTTAATGTTGATGGGACGACACATATTCTTAAGGCAATACGGGGCAGCAGCTTCAGATATATGTTTTTTCATCGGATGGAGGTACCTATACCACATAACATGATAGAGGGTGATGACAAGAGCACATTGGCACCAACATAGGAGAGGTACGAGGATGAGCTTGGTCTTGAGGTGAGTTCAGTTCAGGAGTTGTCACATGTGGTGAGGACTCACCTTTCTGTTACAGTCGAGTCACAGGTTGATGATGATATGACTATGTCTAGCCTTCATAATCCAGTTTTAGATATTATTCAGGTACGAAGTTTGCTTGCTGATTTTCATTTATGGATTGGATGTTGGGGTGCTTGTCTTAGTACTAGAGATGATGTGATGCCATTACATGAGAGTTGGGATGGACGTGGCATGGGGTTCATGTTATCTGACAGTGGTGGAGATCCTAACTACATTTGGGATCCAGGTGGGTTGATTGATTTGTCATTCAGTGATTGCTTGAGGGCAAGCAATTCCAGGAGGGGCAGATTGTCATGTCCCCTTTTCAATTGACATGTTCTGAGTTCATGGTTAGCCTATTATGCGACCTTCGTAGGCTAATAAGATGGATAGAGGGTCATAATGGAGCTTGGCTCGACTTTGATTCACAGGATTTCTACATTTGATTTTCATTCAGGGTATTTCAGACACATTTAGCCTAAGCTCCTACTTTTTAGGGATATTTGATATGCAGCGGAGCGCCTTTATTATGGTATGGTTATGTGCAGAATCACTCCCTGATTCACTAGCTTCGATCGGTTCGTGGATCCGACATGTATTGAGGGAGATATTAATATTTGTTTGATTTAATCAAATATTAATTATTTAGCCTAATTTTAATTAGAAACCCTAATTCTAATTTAAGAAACCCTAATTAGGGCAAGCATATCTTTTTGGAGGGTATAAGGGTTTCTCATGGAGGCCATTGAGGATTATGCATGTATGAATTGATTATTGATTTTGAAGAAATTCTTCTGTGAAGACTGAGCCAAGGGTTCCAGGATTCTATTGCAGTGGAGAATGTTCCCTCTTCATTGTGTGCGATTTAGAGGCTGTTAGATATCAACTGATTTATTGCTAAATTGAGAGATAGCTTCATCCAAAAGTTATCACAGAGATACAGATCTGAGAGATAGCTTCATCCAGAAGTTATCACAGAATTACAGGGTTGAGAGATAACTTCACACAGAAGTTTATCACAGAGCTTTCCAGGTATTTTCTTTATTTAGTTTTGATTCAATAAATTATACAGATAGAAATATTCTGTATTAGAATAGTATATCTTCAGATCAGGGTGTTCAGCAATCAGGGGTTAAGAACAGACAGGTTGGCGGCCGTACTAAATCCATACAGTCCGTTCAGATCAGCTCAGGCACTGACCTCGGCAGACAGAGGGCTACAGAGACCGACATCGGTCGACTGAAGACCGACGTCAACAAAAAGCTGACCGATAGGGACCGACGTCAGCGATATATCGACCAATGATGGTGACTGTGTTTTTACACAGCAACCCGAGACCTTCCAGATTTCAATTTGCACTTCCAGATTTTGCAAAGCCAGGGTTTTTCAAGACTGTATTTCATATTTATATGCATATTAGAGGACTGAAATTGTAATAATTTAGAAGGACAAGTGATACAATCTGTAATTTGTTATTAAGAGACTATATTATTGTGATCTTTCTGAATTTATTCAACAGCGATTATATCTTGGTTCAGATTTTTTTATGTTGCTATATTTCCTGTTTGGAGGGGATATTACATTTTTTTGTAAAATATCATACCCATAAATACGACTATAATAGATTTCTTAAATACATGTATCTAAAATAAAGTGAGAGATGTCAGTCTTGGGACACCTAGTTAAACTATGTTATAAATTTAATATAGGCACCTCATCACTGATATCTTCAGTATATTTTAGATATATTTATTTAATATATCCATACATGTAGTAGGGATGGATAGAGTGAGTTAGTACTCATGATCATGTTGTAGGATGATGATAGCCATACCCAAGAGTGTTTTGGTATATGAAAACTTGATAACATGTGAAAAATGAAGGGAAAATCCTCCAAGAGGTTGGTAAATAAATAGTTTTAAAGAAGATGAGTGACCCAATAACTATTAGAAAGGACAAAAAAATTCAATTTAAGGGGTCATATCACTACTTAATATTATATTCTAAGGCATATATGATACATCTAAGACATAAGGCATGACCTTGGATTTTTATATATAGAAGAACTAGGCCTCCTAGAGATTTTGGCTTGCACAAAAATATCAAGTAACATTGAAAGTCCTATATTGACATAAAAATTAGATCAAATGAATTCAATTATAATTATTTGAAGTTTGAAATATAAAACATTGGAAGGTTACCAACAAGATAAATAATAAATGTTAGTAGTAGCCAACACCTTGGAACAAAATTGAAATTTCCCCGATAAAGAGAATAGTTTGGAAATATGGTAATTAAAAAATTTCTCAAATATTTAACCAATAGAATTTCATAATTTAGATGGAATGAATTAAAAAATAAATGGGATGCCATGGAACCTAGATTTATCACCAAACTAAATTTGAAAAAACATAGCAGAAGAAAAAGTAATATCTAAAACATGGTATTGGATTTCCTTTATTATGCATTAAGGACTAAATTGTTGCAATCAAGGACCTCTCATGATTTTTATGGATAGTTACCTATTAGACATTTACATTTAATTGGTATTATAATCCTTTACAATTTATGACATTTTACTTCAAGTTTTAACTTACATCTATTACCATCTTCTTAATAAAAAATCATTGTATTATACCATTAAAAAAATGAATACAACCATTTAGCCATCTAATTTAGTCATTGGATTTGATTATAATTATGATTTATTAATTTTTATTAAAGTATATCATTGGTTTGTGTACCTTAGAGCTAGATTTGGTAATGATCCTAGAGTATAATTGAGTGTTGGTCATCCAATAACCTCCCATGTAGATAGATGAATCATATTGATGGTGCTTCCAAATTTTTTAAAAAAAAGATTGACACTTCATAGCCTACCAACTCAATATATACACATGAATCTATGTTACAAGGATTTTTAGTTTCCACACAAAATATTAACTTGTCAGTATATTATTGATGCATTTATGTGCACTCAAACAAGTTATGTAGAAGATTTATAGTATTATATGATATATCTTCATTTCATAGAATACTTATAAGTTTGATAAAAAATTTCATAGTAGTGACCAACCCATCCTACCACACGATGTCTATAGTTTACCCATATATATGTACATCAATAGGTATAATATGACCTTGTAATGTAGCCCTATGTTGAATGTTTTGCATAACTTGAGTTTCTTGGTATATCAAACCCCACTCTATCACAGGTTTGGGATGTTTATTTTGTTGGACTTTTCTGATTCTTTGTTCTTATGGCATATATACATAAGTTAATCTCTATTCTACATGTTTTCATGTGACTGATTTTAGAATTGAAAGATCACTATGATGAGAATTAATCAAATTCACATTCCAAATAGGATTTTATCTCTACTACTTTTCCAATGTTATAAAATCCTCTATTTGGTGTTTTGATGAAACTCTATAATAGACACAATATATTTTCCTCTAAATATTTATGGGACCATTGCATGTGAAGTGGTTTTACTACCCATGTAAATAGATGATAATTCATTGTCAGTATTATCATTTATCCCGACTATGACCTCCATGGTACCCACCTCAGTAACCTCCTTTACATAAACCTTATCTTTGTTGAAATCCCTATCCCATCTATTGATTTACATCATATCCTACTTGGTTGAAAGGAGATCCCCAAATTTGTTTTTGTTGTCTATCATATCACCCATATATTCATTGAGTATAAGATGGAGTCCATCATATATATTGTTATTGTGGTGATGTAGTGTTATAAGGCTATTGGTATTATAGAGATGGAGGTATCCACATCACTTGGCATTGAGGAGACTAAAGAGACTGTAATGTCTAACCTATGAGTGCTTGAGGTTGATATTTTTATTAGGTTGGGATCCATCCGATAGTATTTTGCATCAATGTAATCATGTCAATGCCTGGGTTTGGGATTCTTGGGTTCATAGAGGGAATACGCTGTGATGTGACTACAAATAAATTATTAGTAATGTCTTCCTTTAGTTCTTGGAGTGCTCATAAATTTTTGTCAATGAGGATGTGCAAAATGTAGAAGTTATAGTATAAATACCAAGGTTATTATATATATTGTTGTAACAAATGAAATTTTATAGTCACATTCCCTAACACATGATAAAGTTCACAACATTCCATCTTAAACTTAAGGCAGCCATTTATATAGATCCCCTCTTTCCAAAATTACATACACTAGAGGCATAACTTGGGCATTTTACTCTCATGTAACTCCTCCATCTCGCGCAAAACATCATCAATTTTTTCATGTATTTATAGTGGGTTATCTCCATAATCATCTATTTATTCCACTTAGAGTACAACTACATGAGCATCTACCTTATTATCAAAATGAGTATGAATAATTACAAACATAAATTGAGTTTGGAAGCCTTCATTGAACCATGCAGACTTATATTTATTCTAGAATAGAAATTTTACTATATTCATTAAATATAAAAATATATGATTATAATCTTATGTAGATTCACTTGATTTATGCCAAATATATTTCAGCTCTTGGATCATTTAACTTGTACACTTTTCTACTTTGAACTCACCTACCAATTTATCTTTGACAACAT